>CM035137.1:18435987-18628487 GCA_020205605.1 Panax ginseng | reverse complement strand
AATCGCTGTGGACTCCTCACTTCTTTCCACTTCAAAATCAGTCGCCGCTGCTTCCGGAATTATCAAATAGGCTTCTGAGTGCTCCGTTGAAACTGGAATTTCTTCTTGCTGAGGTATTGTTGGTGAGGCTTCTGCAAATGACTTGCGGAACTGGTCAAAACAGTTAGAGTGACGGTAGCTTGTGTCACACATGAAGGGTCGGCAACCCTTGTCATGAGATGAACACATGAGAAGAATTGCATTATGAGGATGTTCCATACATACTGGGCATCGAGCTCCCTCCCATTCTTTGACATTTTCTTCATTCTCTGAAGGATTTTTGGCCAATGATCGTAGCGATCGGCTAGATCCACATGGGAAAGGAGATGCTCTTGACCTATCGAAAGATACAGAACGATCTCTCCTCTCCTTTGGCATCTTGAATTGTCAAAGCAGCAGCAGAACAATTGAAACTACAATACATAAAGTCACACAGGAAATACCTAGACATAAGACAGTACCAAATACATAATGGAGAACTACTCCCAATAAAACCATTATATCATTACTCTGCCAACATCCTGATCCCTCAATAAGAGAAATCAGATTGTGTTTTTTGTACGAGTACTCGTGATGTGTATGATGTGTTTTTATAAATATTTTTCAGTGAATATTACATGCATCAGTTACCTTTCATTCACATATTTTTATACTACAAGTACTAGATACCCTTCATCCACTATATAAAAGCAGCATATATACAGCAAAAGGACAATAGAGTGTTTGTTCAATTTGGGAGTAACAGCGTTAAAAGCAAGTAAGGAAAAGACAAACAGAAAAGATGAAATATCACTTCATATTTGGAGTTGATTGAAACAGATTAAAGAAATATCATTGCTCTTGCATAAACTTTGCACGCACAGAACATTGTTCCCAATAAATCAACATCAAATGTAAATCATTGAAAAGAACAGAACTAGAAAAATATATCATACTAAAACAAATGACTTGTAAGTTTGTTATGGAAGGACAAAAAAGCAGAATCCTTAATATGAAAACCCAGTTGGAATTTGGATGTCCTTCCAGAGCATTACTCAGATAAGTGATATGGCTGTGAGATGACATTGCAGACTACTCTTTAAAATCTGTAAGGCACCTTGTCAATATATATGATCAACTGGTTTCCAATTGAATTTTCATACCATCAAAGTAAGAGCGAACTGGCAAAAGAAATAAATTTGCTTGATCTACAAAAGAATCAGTAAGCATCTCCACAAGCACAAGGAAACAAATTTAAACTATATTTAACAAGCTAATTTAAAAAGTAAAACGCTCCAAGTAGATAACATAAACTTTTATACTCCAATTCAAACATCACAAACTCTGATTCCAAACATATTTTAGCTAAAAATTAACTAAAATCCAAACTTGTATTAGAGAACACCAAATTCTCCCAAATAATAACAAAGCCTAAAATTCATACATGTCGAATTACAACACAAACTATTTAAGAAAACAATCGGCACCCAGAACAGGCCGAAACAAATAGAAAATGACTAGATCCGAGTAAAACGGACATCAAGCAACCTAAATTTAAGGATTTGAGGAGAAATTTTACCAGAAGTCTTAGACCTCAAATCAAGAGGAAGGCTATGAATTGAGTCTACTTCGGAATTCAGATTGAGATTCGGCTGTTGATCGATGGCTCAAACCTCGATGATAGGGTAGATATGGTGAGCAGCTAGCTATCGAGAGCTGCTGAAGTTTTTTTTTAGATACAGAGAGCAGTAGACAGAAATGGGGGATTTTTTTTGGGTCTAGACCACAGCTGTCCCCGCACTTTGGTGCGGGACTAATCCGATGCGAGCCATGGTACGTGTTTGAATTTTAAATATTGCTTCAAGTCGGCGCCGTTTTTGTTTTTCTCTTTTTTTTGCCCGAGTTTTTGAAGTTGTTGATTTTACTCGCTTCATCTGTTTCGTCTTATTTACAAAAAGAAAAATAAATCTAATAATTCCGTATTTCCTGGAAATAATTCATTTTTAATTAATAATAACTAAATATTTTTAATATTTAGCAAAAAAATTAATTATTTTCAATACAATAATAGATATTATAAACTACTACTATATAAAAAATATTATTCACCATATAAATTTTATTATTTCATAATTTTTAATAAATCATCTCAATTTTAAATGTAAAAATATCCAAAATTAACTTTCAAAAAACAATAATAATCATATAATTTAGTTAGAATCGATAATTTTATTCCACTCTACATAAAAAAAAAAATATAATAAATTTTCATTTTATTGAAATGATTATCCTTATTAAATACATTATTTTTATTTCATTCCTTCCTCTATCCCATTCTCTCGAACCAACATAGCATAAAAAATTCTAGTTCCACAGGAACATTACATTCCAGCTACTTGATGCTCATAGCTGCTGCCATAGCTCCTTTGCGAACTCTGAAAAGGCTGGCCTTGCATCTGGATCAGATGACCAGCACTTCTCCATTAGTGGTCTACATCCTGGGTCACACCAGCTTGGGATTTCAGGTCACAGGGTGCCTTTGATTATACCACCTGACATTAGCAGGAGGAACCATTAAGCAAAATTGCATCAAGAATGAACTATATAGTGTGTGTTTGTTGTGGTAGGGGGGGGGGGGGTTGTCCAAGATTTATTTATTCTATATATTTTGACATTACAACTGGCTTGGTAAGTGGGTATCATGACCAAAAATCTTGCTAAAACGCCTCCAAGATAAAATTATATGGAAGAAGTTCAAAGAACAGAAGTGTGGAATAATGTGTAATGCAAAGACATAAATAATTCAACTTGAATGATTCCAACAAATGTCTTTTTTGATAGCATTCATTATTGCTAGTCCCACATAAGAATATCACCAGCATAGTTCGGCTCAAGCCTGTTTCACTATATATAAAGAATACTTGCATCACAAAAGATTTGTTCTAATTATATTGTTTCCTTCTGAAGTAGAATCGACACTTCTCAGCAGAAAATACATTAGCATCTACTATCTAGCAATAGAAAGCTTTTATCTTTAGTATATCTCTAGTATATATAGAGACACAAAAGCCTCTACTCTTGCATGCATTTTGAGCAAGACACCTTCACACTTTTTCTTTGAGTGAAAGCATGAAAGACCTAGAACTTGAACATAGAAAAGAATGAAATTTTCAAATGTTTGTAATTTATGTACTGGCTTTAAATAATTATCTCTAGATATGACTGTCCATGGAATTATCCAGGTTGTATCAAGTAACTACCATTGTGTTGGAACTGTACAGAAAATGCACTTGGCATATACGAACTGCAAGTGTTCGACTCATATTTGATGTATCTAGGTAAATCCTATAGTTGAACTTTGAGGATAGCCTTCTTGTTTGACTGTCATTTACCAGACCTGATAGAAGGGTTTAAATATGCAGTTCCCTGCCCACTAGCCAATTTCCCCTGCAAATTAACAGTAAATTAAATAAAATTCAAAATAGTAGCATAACATTAGACGCCAATTGCAAAAAAAAAAAAAAGTAACAAAATAACTGGGCACTATATTTCTTGTCCAATCAAATTGGTTTAGCATAACATAATTCTTATGAACTTCTCTGTTATTAAACCCTTACAATCAATTACAAATCAACTGGCATGGCCTTTCACCTGAAGTTCCGAATCTTATAGTTTTGGAATGGCATTTAGCCCATGCAGACGTTTGTGAACCTACAACTCATACACTTGAACATTAACCAGTCAACTCCAGCTGAACGAGATGTGCCAATTATTATATCCTAGAGTTTTAGGTTGTAACTGTAGCTTAGAAACTAATCCAGAAGGACAAAGTTTCCGTTGAGATATAGGAAAACAAGAGGTAAGATGGAAAAGTGAAAAGATAGGAAACCAGAGAAAAATTTCTCATATTGGAACTCAGAAAACCAGAGATAGAACAAAAATAGCAATGGAAAACGAAAAATGGAAAAGGAAAGAGGGGAAAAGAAATGCTGAAACAATAAAGAAAGGAATCCATTCATGGAACTCTGCAATATATTTTCCCACTGAACTACAAATGCGCTTTTATTTTTGTTCACATTTTCTTGGAATCATACTTATCTTCTTTCATTTTCTCTTGCTTCCGAAAATCCAATCAAAGCCAGACAAATATATCATCAAACACCCTACACTCAAACCATGAATTATCGATATCACTCGGTTTTCCATCATCTCAACGAGCAACATACTGAAATAGTTTGCACATCCATTGTCAGCAAATAAATTGATAGAACATTGAAAATTTTCTCAAGTTAATTTCACCATTACTAAGACAAGCCCACTAATTTCTGATAACTAGTTCAATGCAGTCATGGCACCCAAAAATATCTTCAATGGTAATAACACAAGAAGATAACTATATACCCAACATAATTTTCCAATACAAATACATTACAATCCATTATTATACCTCTAACCTGTTATATATAACAATTCCCCAAACAGTTGAGACAGCGTTGAACCCTATAATCAAAAAACACAATATCAATATCAACCAAAACTTTCCCAAGAACAAATTGAAAAAAAAAATGTAAATAACTTACTTATTCCCATCACAAGTAGGACAAAGACAGGGGTTGATAAAAACAGGATCATACAACGGTGACCATTCTATTGTAGATTTCCCTTTGCATAATTTGCATGTATAGAACCCTTTTCCTTTACAGACCCCACATAGCTTTCCCTTTTTAATCTGCACAAATTCAAACTCAATCTGAACAAAAACTACATAACAATAAACATATAGACACATATATTTGCATTAAGAACAATCCTTTTTATTCCTTTGCAAATCCCAACTCAATCTCGAACAAAATAAATTAACACCACTATATCCGTATACCTTATTCTTTTGAGAATTGACGTTAATGGCAGCAGAAACCACGCCCATAGTGAAAATTCCGGCGAAAAGTACACCAGTAGCTTTAACTAATGTGCGCAATAGAATTGGAACACCACCTCCACCGAACATTGTGTGGAAATTGAAAAGGTAAGTGAACCATACAACCGGTGTTCGTAAATCGTAACCACGTCGTTGTTGGGTTGGGGTTCGGCTTTCTTATGAAATCTATCTAGTGTTTGGGCCCATATGGATATTATGGCCTCGTCTCTAATGGATCGGCCCAGGATCAAGAATCTTGGGTACGATTCTTTTTCTTAGTTTAGAAGAATAAAGCAGAATTCTTTCCCCAAACAAACAAAAAAAGAAAAGAAATATCTGTGGTAACTCAACTGCTTCTGAAGTTTCAACTCTGTTAGTATTATTTTATGAATAGTTATGATTTTTATGAATAAATTAATTTATGATGATTTAAGATGACTCGATTGAATGAATATATTTATCAAGCCAGTCATTAATAATTAAACGAGTGCCGTGGCCGTGGTCGTGGTGTTTGGGCTTAGAGGCTACACATCACTAGGAGATTGTAATTCTTTGACTGTGTATTGTGATGTAACTGCAATCATGCTACCAATGGAATCTACATAAGTGAGAAGTGAGAGATGGAATTTGTTAGGCCATGATCCTTTTTTTTTTTTGGGCCAAATTTAATGGGCTCTTTTCTTGGATTATGTTACTTTTATCCTGTTGGTCCGAATGATTTGGACCCAATTACTTGATTATTTCGTTGGGTCCTTTCAGTTGGATCCGGTCGTATGGGTCATTTCCGTTATTTGGGCTTAGTCATTGAATTGGCCCATTATACAAATTGCCACTTAACCCAATTTTGACCGGTAATCATTACGCCAAATAATAATTGACTATTATATACGCCACCTTTTTCTGCGTGGCATTAATGAGGATGGGACTGAGGAGAATGCCGTGGCAAAAAAGAGTGAAAGTAGTGAAGTGAAGAAGAAGGCTACTTACTTTAATTTGAAAGGACCGAAAAGGGGGAAAGGTGTCGAGGAGGTGATGGGTACACGATGGCAAGGGATCGAGTACGTATGGGGCTAGGATCACACAAAAGAGGTAAGTAACAAAATATTACATGCATAATCATATGATTATATCTCTCGGGCATTAGACATTATTTTTCCTCAATTGTTAACCTTGTGAACACGCGTACTTTACTCACGCTCGAAGCTATCCCCGTGATCCGTAATCGAGCTTGTGGTGTTTATCGTGTTTACTGTGCAAGATCATGGCGTCTTACGTGATTGGGACGTGGCAGAAGATCTTGGCGCTAGAAGGAGGGGAGTTCTAGTGTCCTGAGTATTTTTCAATCACAAACTGTGTTTGTTCTACGTCGATATTCATGGTGAAGAGTAGAACGCCTACTACTCGGGCGGCGACTATGGCTCGCGAAGTGAATCGGTACATCACGAAAGTGTCTGCATCGAGGATCGTTTGGGGACCGAGCAATAAGTGTTCATGCCAAAGACAAAGCATTCAAACGATCACATGAAGATTTTTTCGAGGCGGTCAGGCAACGCGTTAAGCGAAAGCTAGTTTTCACGGTGAAAAAAGGGTCTGGCCATGGTCGAAAACGAGTAGAAGGCACCTCGCCTAGAATTCGATATCGAGATGACCAAGACGAAAAAGGCCTCACGACTGGCTAAGATGGCAGATGAAGCGAGATAGGGCCGTGGAGGTACTTGTGAAGTAATGACAAGATATAGGTGAAACAGATGGCTCGAATGGCGAGTTGAGGGACGAAGAGTTCAGATTATGTTCAAATCAAGAATGCGAGGCGTCGAAGTGGGAAGGAACGCCCATTCATTGAACGTGAGTCTCGGGCCAACTGGAGAAAGAAGAAGATCCAGAAATCCTACTCCTCAAAGATCGAAGAGGCACATCACCCTGTCGATTCTAAGGAGCAGGGTCGAAATGAACGAAGAGGTCGATCCAGAGATCACACTCCCGAGAATACAAAGAAAGCACTTATTGTTACATATTCTCGCCATAGCGCCCGAGTTCAGAGACGAAGTATATCTATAGGTCATACTCCCGAGAGTCTACTGAGGGTACACCACCCCGTGGACGCTCGCCATCGGAAAAGTCCCTATAAAGTTGGAGGTTCTATTGAAAGAAACCGGTCCACTCAGAGGAGGAAAGAGTCACCGAAAAAAGAAGCATCATCTCAACCAGAAGGTGTGGAGTATTTGGTTAAAGAATTGAAAGAACTTCGGAAGCAGCTTGCCGAAGTGCAGAAAACAAAAGATACTTCGGGAAAGAAGGCATCTCATTTTTCTGCGGAGATTCTAAAAGGGAAGGCTGACCCCACCAAGAAGTTGCCCCATATTGAAAGTTATGATGGATCGGGAGAACCCTACGACCACAATCAAACGTTCAACCGACTGATGGATTATTATGACTTTAGCGATGCTGCTAAGTGTCATACTTTTGTCACGACGCTCAGAAAGGATGCCCGGCAGTGGATGGGGAATTTACCCTCGGATTTAATTTCATCTTGGGCAGGCATGTGTAGTAAATTTCATGCTCACTTCGGGAGCAACAAAAGAAGGGGAAAACCAACTGGTTCGTTGGCTCAAGTTCGACAGTATTCGAATGAGTCTTTGGGCCAATATGTGAAGCGGTTAAAGTGAAAGAAGATCGGCCAGTGATGACACTGAACGATCAACAAGTGTGGGGTTATTCGAGAATGGGTTAGATTTGGTCAAATCGAGAAAAGTTGGTGAAGAAATTAATGTTTAACCACCGAAGAGTCTCGCTGAAGGCTATATCGTGGTGGAGGAAGCCATGAACAGCCTCAAACGTCCTTCTTCAGACCGGCTTAAGGAGACAGATCGGGACAAAACCGATGGGGACCAGAAGAAGAATGAAGGGAATAAAGACCGCTATGAAGGCGGGTCGAAGAGGTACAACAATTGGAGACAGGGTGGAGGACGTTCGTCCGCTCCAGCCCAGAGAGTAAATAGGACGTACACAACACTTAACACCGATAGGGCTGTTATCTTGGATCAGATTAAGGATCAACCTATCTTTGAGCCACCTCGAGATAACATTAAGCCTGGAAAAGGGAATCCTCGTAAGTATTGTGATTACCATCAAGCTTCGGGTCACGATACGAACGACTGTGCTAGTTTGAAAGATTTCATTGAAAGAAAGGTACAAGGTGGGGCTTTAATTCGGTGATGGGTCGCCGAGAACTAATCAATGGCGGAGGATAGAGGACTGTTCTGTGACTCAACCCGCCAAAGAAGAGTTGCTTAGCTCAGGTGATGACTGCAAGGCATGTGATAGATGTCATCACTTGGGGTACTTCGGCAAGCTCGTTGGAAAGTTACAGAAGTTACTTGGATTCGATCGTATCGTTGGCGGGTACCTCCGAAGATCGATAGACCTTATCCGAGTACAGTAATCTCCTTTACTGATGAAGATTACCCTTCGGAAGTCATCGAACCGCATGAGGGATTATTGGTGCTGACTGCGCAAGTGGGTTTGGTGGAAATGAAGCGGATGATGGTGGATAATGGGTCTTCTGTAGATATTCTGTATGCCCACGCTTATCAAAGGATGCATTTAGACAGGCGAAAGATGGAGATAGGGCAGGAGGCTCCTTTGTACGGTTTTAGTAATGATCCAGTCAAGGTGACTGGAACCATTGAGCTACCGGTCATCTTCGGAACGGCCCCTCAACAGGTAGAAATTATTTGCAAATTTTATGTTGTACATGTAGATTCTGCTTATAATGCTATTTTGGGAAGGCCTACTTTAATTGCTTTACAAGCTATAACATCTATCCCTCATTTCAAAATCAAATTTCCTACGGCTCATGGGGTTGGTGAGGTGAAAGGAGATTTGGATCCGCCGAAGATGTTATAGAAATGTTGTGATCATAAAACCGGGAGTGGGGTATCGAAACAAAAACAGACCATGGCGATAGAGATTGAACCCTTCACTGAGAGTAGTTCCGAACCATTGGTCATGCCAGCTGAAGAAACAGAGGAGATAGAGCTCATCCCGGGCAAGGTGAACAAGACGGTGAAAATAGGTTCGAGTCTGCCAGAACCTCTCCGGACGAACCTCATAGAGCTCCTACGATGCTATGTTGATATCTTCGCGTGGGAACCTCAGGATATGCCGGGAGTAAGCAGGGATATCGCTGAGCATCGGTTGGAAGTAGACTCGTCAAAGAGACCAGTTCGACAGAAGAGGAGGATCTTTGCACCCGAACGTCAGCGGATCATCGATGAAGAGATTGCAAAACTGTTGGCAGCTGACTTCATTTTTGAGATCGACTACCCGCAGTGGATGGCAAATATGGTGCTGGTCCAGAAATAGAATGGTAAATGGCGAGTCTGAATCGACTATACTGATCTGAACAAAGCTTGTTCAAAGGATTTCTACCCGCTGCTCCACATCGATCAGCTCATTGATGCCACTTCGGGGTACGCTTTGTTGAGCTTCATGGATGCATTCTCTGGATATCATCAGATTTCCATATGTGAAGAGGATATACCAAAGGCGGCGCTCATTACGCATCGTCTAAGATATGCCTATAAGAAAATGACTTCGGCCTCATCAATGCCGGAGCCACATACCAGAGGATGATGAACTATGTCTTCAGATATCAGCTGGGCAAGAACGTGGAGGTGAATGTGGATGACATGATTGTCAAAAGCATGTGGGTTCATAAACATCTGGATGATTTGGAAGAATGCTTTCAGACAATTCGCCATCACAACCTGAGATTAAATCCCACTAAGTGCACCTTCTGATTACAGAAATTTGGCAAATTACGGGTTATCTTGTCGACCAAAGAGGAATTGAAGCCAATCGAGAGAAGATTCAAGCGATCCCGAACATGAAGACTCCTCGGTCGTTTAAAGATGTTCAACGTCATTTGGAAGGATTGCGGACTTTGAGGAGGTTCATGTCCAAGTCGGCAGAAAAGATGTTTGCCATTTTTGATACATTGAAAAGGCAAGAAGAATGCAAAGACGTTCCAATGGACTTGGTGTGAGGGCGCCTTTCAGAGCATCAAGTCCTACCTGTCTTCGACGCTTTTGTTGGTGAAACCCGTTCCTGTTGAGCCTCTATATTTGTATTTAGCAGCTAGTTCATTCCCGAACCGCCATCAAAGGGCAAGCCTTGGCTGATTTTGTAGTTGAATGCTCGTTTTTTGAAGCTGATGAAGTTGTGATGTGGTGAAGGATATGATGAGAATAGTTGTTGTTTCTTGAAAGCGAGTTACGTGAAGTTCGTGGACGTAGATGCAGATGGGTCTTCTACTGCGGACATCAGTGGAGCAAGGATTATTCTGACGAGTCCGGAGGGATTCAAGGTGCAACAGGCCATCAGATTTCAGTTCAAAGCGACGAACAACGATGCTGAGTATGAGGCGGTACTCGCAGGTTACGACTAGCGAAGAGTCTCTTGAAATCTGAGAAGAATAGTCATCTTCAAATGATTCTCAGTTAGTCGTTAAGCAACTCTCTGGGGAGTACGAAGCTCGAGGCCCAAGAATGATCAAATATTTGGCAGAAGTGAAAGAACGGCTTTAGTATTTCCGATCCCTACGAATTTGTGGGGTCGAAGCGTAATAACAATTCCATTCTTTGATGACTCTCCAAACTAGCCACTACTACGGATGTTAACGTCTTTGATGGATCGGTTTACTTAGAAATGTTGCAACATCCAAAGTGTTCATCATGAATCGGTGATGTGCGTTGGCCGACCAACCAATCATTTGGTTGACTCCATATCTGGAGTATCTGGCAGATGGCGTCTTGCCTTTGGATCGGATGCTAGGCAAGAAAATCAAATACAAGAGTGCTAATTTTGTTCTGATTGATGGGGATCATTAGAAGGGGCTTCGTCTCCACTACTGAAATGTTTGACTCCATCTGAAGCTGAATATGCTCTACAGGAGGTACATGTGGGCATCTGTGGTGACCATATGGCTGCTAAGTCATTAGCCTACAAAGTACTTCGTCAGGGGTATTATTGGCCTACCATCTTCAAGGAAGCAACTGAGTACGTCAAGAAGTGCGAAAAGTGTCAAATCAACAGTCTAATACCACATCAGCCACCAGAAGAGCTATACTCGATCCTATCTCCTATACCCTTCGTTGTCTGGGGGGTTGATATACTGGGTCCGCTACCGAAAGCAAAAGGTCAAGTCAGTTTTGTTATAGTTGCCATCGACTATATGACCAAATGGGTAGAAGCAAAGCCACTTAGGTTAATAACGGAACAAGAATGTTTGAAATTTTTGAAAGAATCAGTAGTATTTCGTTTCGGAATTCCTAAGGTGGTAATATCGGACAATGGACGCTAGTTTGTGGGATCGAAATTTGAAACATTTTTGAAATAACTGGGGATTCAGCACAAAAAGACTTCAGTAGCTCATCCTCAGTCAAACGGACAAGTTGAAGTGACCAACAGAACACTGCTGAATGGGATCAAGCGCAGATTGGACAAAGCTAAGGGAAGATGGCCAGAGGAGCTGCTTAGTGTGTTATGGGCTTATCGAACTACTCCGAGGAGTACAACGGGAGATTCACCTTTCAGGCTGGCCTATGGTACTGATGCCTTAGTCCCAGTTGAAATTGGATCTCCAAGTCTTCGGGTTAGTCAATTTAAAGAGATCTATAATGAAGAAGGGCTGAAGGCCAATCTTGATTTGCTTGAAGAAGTCAGAGAAATAACCTTGATCAAATTAGCAGCCTATCAACGGAGAGTAGCCAAGCATTACAACAAGGGAGTAAAGCTCATGATTTGAAGTGGGAGATTTTGTTCTCGGGGAAGTCAAGCATCTACACCCTCAGGATTTGGAAAAGGCGATGCCGAATCTGGGAAGGATAGTATGAAGTCCTTTGAAGTGCTTGAGCCAGGGACTTACTTACAAGTGAAAACCTTTGGACGGGTCAACAATTAAAATACTTGGCACGCCGTAGAAGCTTAGGAAATACTTTCAATAAATATAATGTCGAGACATCTGAGGTCCAGTAAATATTTACGTCATCATCAATAAAAGTCCCTTTTTTCTCAAACGAATCATGTCTTCGTTCCTGTTCAGTTCAGTGGTGTAAGGAGGTTCGGGTGGACTTGCTGACCATTCGATGGCAGCCTTAACGGCAGGTGGACCTTATTGATTTGTCAGGCCCTTCGTGGTAGGAACACTCCATCCTTAAGACGTTGTCAGGCCCTGCGTGGTAGGCAATTGTCGACACTTAGACCTTGTCGAATGCCCTTCGTGGTAAAGCAAGTGTCATCTTTAAGACATTGTCGTGCCTGCGTGGTAGGTAATTGTATTACACACTTAGACTTTGTCGTGCCCCTTCGTGGTAAGCAAGCGTTGTTCTTTAGACTTTGTCAGGCCCTTCGTGGTAGGCAAATGTCATCTCTTGGTTTTGTTAGGCCTTTCGGGGTAAACAAATTCCTAATGAAGCAGATCTGTCTCACACTTCGGTAACTAATAAGTATCCCTTTACTTTATTACCTAAATTTTTTCTAAGTGTTAAGTTCGGAATGCCTCATTCTTTAACTTCACCTTATCTCGTTATATGACATGCTTAGTTGTTAATTATGATTCGAAATTTGAATCCTTGAAAGAGTTTGTACATTTTCCGGTTGAATTAATATCAAGTATTTGCAGAAAGTAAATACAATCAAGTCATAAAGGATGAGATCACATTTCATTAATATTTAATTTGATTACAAAATTAGAAACTTTTTACACAAATCCTATAAATTAAAGAAAGTAAAATTATCTTGATAAATGACTTCATCTCCTGAGTCTAACAAGGGCGGATCCGGTTGGTCCGCCACTGACTTTTCTTCGCCCCGACTTGGCTAATCTTCGTATTCTTCATAGTATCTTTTGAATTTTCGCTACGAGCTCGTCGGGATGTCACGATAATCCGCTCAGATCGGCTGACCAATTCTTTCTGGCCGGAGGAGTGTCCGTTCTTGAAGTACCTTTATCTTGCCAACGAAGCTTACGACGCTTGGCCTTATGGACTTTCCTATCGGATCGAGTCATTCGAACTTCGTTGAGTTGTATTGACAAGTTTTGATTGGCTACAATGAAGCCCTCTTTGGTAGTCTTCAAAGCTTTGGTCTGAACGTAAGCGGACATTCATGGTAGCCAATTTTTGTTCGCTGGCTTTTGTCGTCTTCAGTTCTTCTATGACCGAGTTCAGCACTTCATAGGTTTCCTTCATATCCTCCTTGGTTTAGGCCAATTCCCTCTAAAGACTTTCATTGGCATGGAGAACAGATTCATGTTACTCTCTCTCTCGAGCCAATGTAGCCTTCAACATATTGTTCTCCCTCCTCAGAGTCTCCTCATCAGACTCGGCATTTATATGCCTAAGACGAACGCTAGAAGACCGTGCATTTGCTCGCACATATTCGACAAAGATTCGGTCAATTTCAAATATTTAGGCAAGTAAAGAAATGTTTAACTGAGAAAACCCTCACCTACCTTTGCCAGATAACTCATGCCTTCATCAAGAAAATTCCCGTTCATATGTTTATCAAATCGGTGATCATCATTTTCGAGACGAAGGCATCAAAGAGTCGAAAAGGAAAGTTGACGTTGTACCGAGGCCATTAAAGTCACGCCCAGGTGGCCTCATCATGGAATTTCTGTGATGAAGGCCTTGGGGGGGAAGGCATTGGTTGGTCGTGAATGGGAGAAGGATCCATGTAGATATTTTCGGGGGAAGAAGATTGAGCTGGAGTAGGGTCTCGAACTGGTAGAGATACAGGCGTTGAACTTGGGTGGCTGTCGGATGGTTGTTTTCTCTTTCGAGATGGTACTGCAGCAGGTTCAATTCTTTCTTCTTCATTTACAGTTAAAATCTCCACAGGGTTTGTTGGAGGATGAACATTTGAAGAAGTTACTCTAAGCTCATCGGGGGTTAAGGGAATGACTTTGGTTCTCAACTTTTTGATTCGAAGAAGTCGCCACGATCATTTCTGATGTAGATCTCATAAACTTGTTCGAACTAATGCTGGATTGGCATCTGGTGGTATTGGATCAACAGTTGGCGGTATTGGGTCGGTGGTCGATGGTGTTGGATCGATAGTTGGGGGTATCGGATTGACAATTGATTCAGATTCAGAAAGGGCTTCGGAGTCTGACGGGATGGAAATTAGTCGAGGCCTTCGGATGGATCTTTTCTTTCGACGAAGTTGGAGGACTCTTTCCGAGAGAAGGGGTTCGTCATCTACGGGTGCATGGGTTTGAGGTTCATCAGTTGGTGTTTCAGTAGGTGGGTTGAATTTGGAGGAGGCTTCCGGTTGTGAAGGTTCAAAGCATCGACATCCGCAGATTTTTCCATTGCATTGTCTTCGATGAGACTTCATGTTGTGTGGAATCGACGGTGGCTTCTACCGATTTTCCAGCTAACAAATCCTCTAAGTCTTTCACCTCCGAAGGCGACGGTTTGATCAAAGTTACTACAGAAGATTAACAGTTCTACATCAGAATCCATATCACAAAATTTTCAAATATTCATAAAATGAATTTGTACTTACGTTTGTGGTCATACAACCACGCTTGATTGGAAAGAAGTCTATAGTTCCATTCCTCCCTCGGGAAATTGTCCAAAAGCTCTATCATCTCGGCCTCACGTTCTTCAGAGACGTCTCCAAAGTCCGTAGAAATCTTCTCATCAGTGGCCCAGTCTGGTAAAGAGATGATTTCGAGTCCTTTGACGAAAAACCATTTTTCATGCCATCCTCTGTTGCTTGAAGGAGTATTCATCAACGAGCGCCTCTCAAACTTCTCTCCTCCTTTCGAAGAATGCTTGCTTATGGTCTTAAATCCTTTCTCTCTGGACTGGGTGACCTTGTATCTGATAGAAAGAAGAAGTCGACTTGAGTTCGATACCAAGTTCGTGGCATAAAGCTATGAATGCTAGAATGTGAATATAAGAGTTTGGCATTAATTGGGCTAACCCAACACCCAGAAACCCTAAGAGAGTTACTATGAAAGCATGAAGGGGGAATCGAACCCCTTTCTCCAGGATGGTCATCGTAACTGCCATCCATCCTTCGGGGCGTTGATACATCCGCTCTAGGACACTGGAGCTCTCACCAAATGGGTATCCTAATGTGACAACGAAGTTCAAGCCTCTCCAAGTCAACCTCTCAGAACTTTCTGAGGAGTGTTGGCATGGAAATCGTTCTTTATTCCCGTAGAATGCGAAGGATTTGGAGAGGATTTCAATTATCGGTTTTTCTTCTTAGTAGTTGCAGCAATCGGATCGTAACTTGAAGCATTTTTGTTAGGGTTTGGGCTTGGAGGTACAGCGCAGATTGGTGTCACTAGCAGGGGACGACCTTGCTCAGAATCTTGAGAAGCCATTGTTAACGATTTGCAGAGAATACAAAGAGGGCTCGAGAGGTAGAAGGAAAGTTTGAAGGTCCGAAATTCAAATTGACAGGTAAAACTGTCAAAATTAGTAAAGTTTACCTTTTATATCGCGGTTTACACAAGAATCGAGTGACATGATTAATTCACGAGAATGATGGTGAATTGGAAGAGGTGTCGTCCGGTTTTGGGCCTAAATATCTTAACTAGAGTAGACTTATGTCTATTGGGCCACCCATTTTTGTCTCTGATATCAATTTGGACCGACTTAGTTGGGCTTTGATGAGTTTTACTTTGGACTTCTTGTGACTTATCATAATTCGTTATATCATGGGCCTATATTGTTTATAGTCTTCCATTAAACCCCCTGTTTAATAGAAGACTAGGGGGCAATGTTAGGCCATGATCCTTTTCCTTTTTGGGCCAAACTTAATGGGCTCTTCCCTTGGATTATGTTACTTTTGTCCTGTTGGTCCGAATGATTTGGGCCCAATTACTTGATTATTTCGTTGGGTCCTTTCGGTTGGATCCGGTCGTATAGGTCATTTCTATTATTTGGGCTTAGTCATTGAATTGGCCCATAATACAAATTGCCACTTAACCCAACTTTGACCAGTAATCATTACGCCAAATAATAGTTGACTATTATGTCTGCCACCTTTCTGCATGGCATTAATGAGGATGGGACTCAGAGGACCGGCGGTGGCAAAGAGTGGTAGCAGGTAAGGAAGTAGGCTACATACTTTCGGTGAAAAGGGCCTGGAAAGGGGGAAAGGTGTCGAGGAGGTGATGGGGTACGATGGAAACCGGATTGGAGTACGTATGGGGCTAGGATCACACAAAAGAGGTAAGTAACAAAATATTACACAGACAATCATATGATTATTCTCTCTCAGGCATTACATATTATTTTTCCTCCATTGTTAACCTTGTGAACACGTGTACTTACTCTCACGCCTGAGCTATCCCCCGGCGGTCCGACCGTCAAGCTTGTGGTGTTTATCGTGTTTACTGTGCAGGATCAGGGCGTCTTACCTGATTGGGACGTGACAGAAGATCTTGGCGTTAACAGAATTGAAACAATAAGATAGATAAAATGATAGAGCATAAAACAAAACAAAACAAAATTAAGAAAATGTGGTGTTGGACCCCATAGATAGGATAGGATAGGATTGGAGCTTGGAGCTGCCTGCCCATGATGATATGTTTGTCCCAGACAAAGGGCTATGCGATGAACAGGGAAAGATACTATGGTTGCAGTTCCTCAGTATATGCTTCCATCTTCTTTTAAATTGGTCTACTTTCACTGAAATTTATGATATATAACTCTACTACTCCCTCTGTTCCTAAAAGATTAGTATCGTTTTAGGGAATAATTTTTATTCCTAAAAGATTATCGTTTTGAGTTTATCAATACAAATTAATTCTTTTCCCTACTTTACCCTTTCTCTTTCTTAATCATTTTCCTAAAAAAGAAAAACAGACAAACAACCTTACCAATTCCTTCCATTCCCAATGCTTTCATATAATAATGCCAAAAAATTGAATTTTTTTTGGCTCATTTAGTATAAGTTTTAGGCGGAAAAATAGTTTTGGCATTAATTGAATAATATTCTCCTTTTTGAAATCTACAAAGGTAATAATTGATGTAGACAATTATAATAAGGGTAGTATAGTATTTTTCATAAGTAGTAATTACATTCCTTAATCTGTGTGCATTAACCTTAAACGACAATCTTTTAGGAACAGAAGGAGTAATAATTACCCGTCCCTCTCCCTTTCCCTCTCCCTCTGTTTTAACAATCTCCTTTTCATTTCCCCTCTTCTCCTTCTTCTCCCATCAGGGACGGAGCCACATGTAGATTGGAGGGGACCACGGCCCCTTCCAAGGTTTGAAAATTATGTAACACTTACATGTACATTTGGTTTGGTTTAAAATTTTTGTAAGACCACAACCCCAAGGTTTGACGAAGCTTTAATATGTTCTAAAAGACTTTTTTTTCTATATTTTATTGTCTTTGTTAAAATAAATTCTATTATTATACCATTTTTGTTTTAGTAAAAATATGTTTTGAAATGGTGAAATTTTATTTTTTAGTGATGAATATATTTTATGCTGTTAAAAAAATTTTCACCCCCCCAAGAACAAATCTTGACTTTGTCCCTGTCTCCCACCACTCTTTCCCGCCCAAATAATTAGAATTAATCTGAACCGTCCTTGTGCTTTTTCGTCCAAATCAATTAGAATGAATTTGAACCGTCCTTTTGATTTTTCGCCCAAATTCAAAATGGGTTCTGTTTAATATTATATATACAATGACAACGAATGAAACCAATTCTTTATAATTTAATTGCATTGTCTTATTATGTACATGCGTATATATATATTTTTTTTATATAATTATATTTCGTATTTTAATATATATTTGTTGAGATGGTCAGATTGGCCATATTTGTCAGTCCATTTTGGACATTATCGAAGGAGTGGATGCATGTTTGCAGTTGAGATAATGTTTCTGATGGATGGTACGTCCATCTTTTTGAATATCTCATGATTCCTTAATTGTTCTCCTTTAGTTAACTCCTTTCATTGAGTCGTTCAAGTAAAGTAACATGACCTTCTCTCAACTTATTTTATACTGTATATATAGTTGGGATACACTATATAATTATATATTTGGACTGTTAAATGCATATGGAATTAATAGATATTCTGCTAGTAATTAATCTCCATCATTGCTTAATTTAATTAACTGTATGCAACAAAGGAACATACTACCTTTTTACACCAAATGCTTAATTAACTTAACTAAGTTGCTATAAAATAAATAAATATAAAATTTGGGTAGTCTTAGTTTCAAAGAAAACGAAAGTAAGAATGGAACTTGATCGGTCTTTTAACCACTAGCTAGGCTAAGACCTAATCATCTAACAAATTAATTTAAGATGAGTAATTAGCCTATTTGAGTCAAAAAGATTTGAATGAAGAAAGGTTTGTTGGTAGCAAAGATTCTGGGGGTGGGGTGGGGGGGGGTGGGGTGGGGTAGGGGGAGAAGAATGTATGGGGGTGGGAAAAGTTTGAGTTTTTCAATTTATTTGCTACTCTCTTATCCTACATCTTCTGCTAGGCTTGTTGTCCGAAATTGGAACCAAAAGGGAAAATGATAAAATCTTGTTTGTATTGCTCTTTTTTTGAATTACACAAAGAAATATAATTAATAATAAAAAATGTTCAAAAAAAATCCAAGACAATGCATAATATTATGGTACACTCCATCTACCCATATATTATGCTAGCTGATTTTGGTATGAAAATTCATTCTTATGCATTGAAATTAATGTTGTATGTATGTATAACTTTAATTGATTTATATTTTTTTGGATGGTTAAAACTTAAAAGGAAGAATTTATATTAACAAACCTTGAAAAGCGACATTCTAGTAATTAAGATTTTATAGCCAGCCCAGCCACAGAACAATGGGTGACTTTCCTATACATGAAATATCAAATGTAGTAACTAGTAGTACTCCATTTAAAAACAGGGGATCACACAATCACATGCACTTCAACCAAATACTCCAGCAATAAAGATATACTACTACTAGAAATTATAGATATAATAATTAATATACACACACACACACACATATACATACATGTAAATCGAAAGAGGTGGAAATTAATGAATGGAGCACGGGTGCTTCGTGTTCTACCAGTTTTCAGCCTTCAAAAGAAAGCTTCTTCATCTATGATTACTGCACAAAACTTTAATAGTAAATTACCAAAACCTCCCCTTGAGCCTTTTGACAGTCACAATAATTATGGAAATTTGACCGTCAACCGTTAAAAGGCACATACTACTACTCAATTCATGAAAATGATGGCCATACGATTTAGTATAACAATACCCAAAAAGATGTGGAGTTATGAAATCAAAGTAATGGCTAAATGAGTAGAACCAAACCAATCCAATATCCAACATCCAACATATAGGAGTATGTAATTTGTGCGATTAACACTTGATTGCATGAGGAAGGAGTTTAAACAATACTATTCCACTAATTGGCACATACAGTATATAATTGTGTATAATCAATGGCTTAATGTGCATGCATAAATCACAAGATTTACAAAAAAAAATTCATGATCATACTCCATATTAGTACTAGTAAAGAATCCAAATATATACAAACTGATATAACTAAACAGAGCACAGATAAAAATGGAAAACACTCCTATTAAGCATATTAATACCACACATCAGTTTTGGTGCTGATCAATCAATTTAATAGGAAAATTTTGGAATCACGTGGCATACATGTTTCTTGGAAAGTTTTATTTTAATGCATGTTTGTAAAGAACATGCATTGTATAAAAAATAAAATTAATAATAAAAAACCAATTCATGAACTTCCGTTATCATCAAATTTATACAATGAATAGGAGCTTACTTTGCAGCCTAGCATGCACAAATTAAGTAAAATAGAAAATGAAAAAGATAAATAAACAATAAATAATTAATGACAAATTAAGAATTAAACAATAAATAGAGAATGATTAAAAAGAATAAAACAATATATATATATATATATATAAAGTCGCACATTCTACTTGAAAAACTCGAAGCATTTTTTATATATTTTATTTATTTTTGAGTTTCTTCCATTAGCAAAAGTATCACTTTGTAACTTTCTTTAGTATCCATAACGAAATACATTTATCCATTAATACCCATAAAAGGCCGGCATTATAATATGGACTAGTATATATATAAAAAGCCTGAGAGGCTGAGAAAGCCAAGACAAGTTCATTCATATATACATATACATGTACCCCTAGCTAATTAACCATCATGGCAACTACCATAACCCGAGACGAATTATCCGACTATGATAGCAGCTCTTCTTCCATAACGGTGCCGGATTCCAGCCGCAGCTGGATGAGCAACCTCAGTTTCGGCAGCCGCCGGAGCTCCATCTCCGTTTGCTCCTCTAGTGACACCACCTATTTTTCCAACTCCTACAAGCCACACAAGGCTAACCAAGTTGGATGGGAAGCCATGAACAAGCTCCGCCGCGAAAAAGCCGGTCTTGTCGGGCTCGACCACTTCCGTCTGCTTCGCCGGCTCGGCAGCGGCGATATCGGAAACGTTTACCTTTGTCAGATTAGGAACCCGGTGGTGGGGTTGCCACAGTGCTTTTATGCTATGAAGGTGGTGGATAGGGAGGCTCTTGCAATAAGAAAGAAGTTACAAAGGGCAGAAATGGAAAAAGAGATTTTGGGTATGCTTGACCACCCATTTTTGCCAACTTTGTATGCTGAGTTTGATGCTTCTCATTACTCTTGCTTTGTTATGGAGTTTTGCCCCGGCGGGGACTTGCACGCCGCAAGGCAACGCCAAACCGGAAAACGCTTTTCCATTTCAGCCGCCAAGTAAGTTTCTTAGTATTCTATATTTTTGTTTAATTTTACAGTTAACGAGGGAAAAATAAAATCATGTAGCATATTCATTCGAACATTAAAGCAAGCTTTTTATAGTATAGTTTCTTTTAATTCAAAATGTCGCATTAATAGTTTGTGTTAGTATGTTAATTAATTTGTTTTAATTTAAATATTATCGCACATTAGTAATCAATCAACTTTATTTCAAGTGTCATTAATTCAATGCTTTAATTCTGTAAACTTACGTGGTCAGATTTTGAGCTTCTGTATTATCTTGTAAATCATGACCTTATAATTAATAATATAAGACAATTTTCCTTCCTGTAGCTAACCTATGAAGACGTTATACGTAATAGGAATTTGTCGCTGTTGCTTTTGACTAGTCACTTAAGGAGATTGCTAATTAACCAAGCTTATTTGACAGGTTTTATGCAGCAGAAACACTATTAGCCCTAGAGTATCTACACATGATGGGTGTTGTTTACAGAGATCTTAAGCCAGAAAATGTACTAGTCAGAGAAGATGGTCACATAATGCTCTCTGATTTCGATCTCTCCCTCAAATGCGACGTCGTCCCAAAGCTCATACGATCCAAACCCATTGACACCAACCACCTTAAAACTGCTGTCCCTTCTTGTGCAATAACATTTCCAATGCCCCATTGTGTGATGCCCATGCAGCCTGTTCTCACTTGTTTCTTAAAGAAGACCAAAACCACAACAATCACAGAACAAGTGGGCACAACTGTCCCGGAATACAGTCCCGAATTGGTGGCCGAACCGATCGACGCTCGGTCAAAATCCTTCGTGGGTACCCACGAGTACTTGGCCCCGGAGGTGATATCCGGCCAAGGCCATGGCAGTGCGGTGGATTGGTGGACATTTGGGGTGTTGTTGTATGAGCTATTGTATGGTATAACACCATTCAAAGGGGAGAACAATGAGAAAACTCTGATTAACATTTTAAGGCAGCCTTTGGGGTTTCCAAGGATGGGATTTAGTAGTAGTAAAGAGTACGAGGAGATGATGAAAGTTCAAGATCTAATTGGGAAATTATTAGTGAAGAATCCAAAGAAGAGAATTGGGAGCCTAAAGGGGTCAGTGGAGATTAAGAGGCATGAGTTCTTTAAGGGTGTGAAGTGGGCCTTGATTAGGTCTGTTAGGCCACCAGAGGTTCCTAGTGATGTTCACAAGATCATTAGGAGTAGAGCTGGAGGAGCTGCTGCTGCTGGGGTGGTACCAAAGTTGAGTAAGAAAGAGAGAGAGGCTCCATATCAGATCCCACATCATTTTGACTACTTCTAAGTTTTAACTACTGTAAAAGTACGTATATAAATTAACAGGAAAGCAAGAATCATGTAGTATTAATTAGTGCTACCATAGTTTGATTGATACCAAAGAAAGATCTGTTTTCCTCTGCTGTTTTCTTCTTTTTCTTACTTACGACAATGTAAACCAGATTTAATTAACAAGAAACCTGTTTTCGATATATTGATCAGTAAAGATGTTATCGTAAAATGCTTACATGTTTGCCCATCTGTGTGTGTGTGTGTATAATGATTACAGAATTACCTAGTGCCAAGATTTTTTAGCCACAGATGCACAATCTCATCTAGAATATATGAATGCAGTTCCTTTTTGGTTAGTGAATCTATATATGAATTTGGTATCCGTTAGTGTGAAGTTGACACTAATTTTATTGTAGTAAGATTATATATAATTTTTTATTATATGAATTATAAAAAATATTATTATATTAACTAATGCCATAAAAGATTATAAAACTCGTAACCGGATGCATGAATTTGCATAACGATGGCTTGTTAAAATGATGGAATCGCATCACATCTCATATCATAACCTTTGCATGGAAGTTGTATAGACTATCCCTGTGTGAGATTGGTAAATAAATAAAAACAATTAGATATATGATTTAATTCCTATGAGCTAACTAGTAGCTGCCCATGAGAAAAAATATAATACAATTATAGTCAGCTGCAAATCCCAAAAAAATGGAACTTCTACTTGATTAGTATACGTGTAAAGAAGAAAGATTAGATGGGGGAAGAAAAGTCATTATCGCCCCCCATGTTTTTTCTTACGAAAGAACTCATCAACTCATGTGATCACCATTATTACTTTCTCCAATGATGAAGAAAACAATACTACTACTACTACTATAATAATAAATAAATATATAAATGAAGTTTACAAGAATCCCTATTTTGTGTGTTTTTGTTAATTTCTAACCTGGGTACTCCCATATCCCCTCATTTACATGTCCTTTTACTGATTAAAGTAAAAGAACGAATAAAAACCCATCATTGTTTTTACTTTCACCATTTTTATTTTTGAGGGAGGAGGGGGGGGGATAATCCTCAGTAACTCATTTTTCCATTTTCTTTCACATGTAGGAAAAACAGTTACTTTCTCATTTCAAAATATAATAGCACATTTTTATTTGTATTTTACTCATCATTCTACTCTCTTAGTTTTGAAACAAAGAGTTATTATAATTATCAAATATCTTCATTATCATATAGAAACTGATATTTTTATATAAAAAATTTATATTTTCACATGATCCCTCTCTCATATGAATAGTGAGTGGGTTCCATCTCCATAGAAGAGAGACTCCAACTCGTATGGAAATATCATTTTAACATATAAAAATATCAGTTTCCTATATATATATATAGAGAGAGAGAGAAAGAGATAATAATCAATAACATGTATTTGTTATGGATCAAAAATGGGTATACATCATCTTTATCGTTAAATATAAGAATCAACGATCAAGATTAAAACTGAAAAATTTACGTACGTATGCTACTAATAATAGCGGACTACGATATCCGCTACTAGTAATAGTGGACGATACTCGTCATCCGCTACTATTAGTAGCGAACGTAACTCATTGTCCGCTACTAATAGTAGTGGACATGATTTTTTTAGTTTTAATCTCAGTTGTCTTGTATTGAACGCTAATGACGATGTTGTCTATTTTTGATTCATAACAAGTAATTATATGAATCATTCCTATATATATATATATATATATATATATATATATATATATATATATATATAGGTTAGGGTTCAGTAAGGGCTCCCTTACTTTTGTTAAAATGCGAATTTTTTTTTTTGATTTTTTTAAAACAACTAAAAAAAAGTTTAATATTTTATGAAATGAAATTTTTTCATAATATATTATTTTGGATGTGATTTGGATACATTATAATAAAAGCAGTGCATACGATTGCATGCATCGTATATACATACATTTTTTGGTATAGGTATCCAAATCACGCCCAAAACATTGTATTATGGAAAAATTCAAGTTCCATAAAATATTAAAAAAAAAATTAGTTGTTTTTTAAAAAAAAACAAAAAAAAAACCGCATTTTAACAAAGTAAGGGAGCCCTCACCTGATCGATTCTGTATATATATATATATATATATATATATATATATATATAGGGTATATAGGAACTGATCCATGGTCAACGTTGTAAGGATGAATTTGATTCAATTTGAATTTGAATTTGACCCAAGATTTGTTCCGGACTTGAAATTTGACCAGGAGCTTGCTCTCGAAAGCTCAGGTCAAGTCATTCGATCAGGTTACCAGAGGTGGGGACACAAAGGTTGGTGGTACTTTCACACAATGGAGAGAGGTCCGGAAGTGAGGATACGAAACCAACCGGTATTATCCCACAAAAGCTAGAGAGGCAAAGATTTGTGCAACGTGTGTGTAATCGATTCTGATGAGTACGTTACAAATTTTAAGTAGGAGAGTTTGTAACATCTTAGTCCCATATCGAAAGATATGGAAAAAATTTATATGTATATAAAGAATTAAGTTTCTAACAACAGTAACTTCAGTCATCACCTTTTGGGTGAACCTGTGATGGGCTAAGATGATCTAAAAAGATACTATTGAACTAATAGTTTAAGGTATTATTTAGATGAATTTGATTCGATTCGGACTTGAAATTTGATCCACTAGCCCAATAATATACATATATATATATATATATATATATGGGGATATATGACAAATATAAAAGACTTACATGAATTCGATTTAACAAAGATGGAAGAAATAAATATATACTTGTATTGCTACTACTTGATCGAACGAATAAAGTCATTCAGTCGATATTAAATATTATCCTCACAGTCCACAATCTATCTTTGCGGACTGGTGGCACTCGTTTGAATTAAATCGTTAATAGACTTAGCGTCCGCAATTTAGTTCTATGGGACGAGTCGTATAACCTAAAACGACGACGTCGTTTTCAAGAATTGTCATACCTAACGTTCACATGATTAAACTGCAGATTGACGAGAGATATTTTGAACAATCATTTTGTTTACAATATTAAACTGCGGATACTTACATATTCATTTTTACTGTTCGATTCGCGGATGGATGACTAAAATTTATTGTAAAAATAATTTTATCCTTACATTGTTGGCTATATATATATATATATGTATATTGTGATGAATAGTATAATTTCTAAAAGTTAAAATAATGTTAAACTGCATGTGTGAGTGTGTGATTGTTTGGAGAGTGGATTCCATTTCCACTCACTGAACGTAGATGAAGGATATGATCATGGTATATAATAGTAATAGATGGAGTCAAAAATGCAATGAAGGGGGTTGAGGACTAGCGGGATCTAAGAAGATACTGCATGCACCCACAACTATTGATAATGTACTCCATTTTCGCTAAAAGAGTATATGGTTTGTCAGTCCATATATTGCATGCGGGATCCATATTTTCCTTTCCTCACTGCCTTTTCTTTCCCTTCCTTATTTTTCCTTTTCCCTTCACTCGTGATATATCTTTTCACACACCACTAACTACACAAAGCAAAAGGTAATCAATCCTATGTGAATAATATTATTGTGTAAAAAAACTATACATAAAAGTTGTAAGTATAGTTTATGTATAAAAAGAGTAGAAGTCCAGCACAAAGTTGAAAGTGCACAAGAGTGAAGCCCACTAACCCAAAGGTGAGACTGACTACCCAGTACCCAGTACCCACTACGCTACAAGTAAAGAAACCATGAGCCGGAAATTGGAAACCCATCGGGTGCTATTTGTAAATCAGGAACCTGAGCCCTTGTTTTAGGACACGTGTCAATCTCATGGATGATGAAAGGACTGGCTTGATTTTACTTTTACCCATGGTTTTAAGGCATAAATCAACAGAAAAACAAAGGCTAATTGATGATATACACTCAGAATTTGAATAGAAAACTGATATTTTCATAACATTTTTTGATATTTTCATAATAAAAATGTCGCTATAAATATAATACCGTCATTATAAATTTTATTGTAAAAATATCATTTTGATTCATGAGTTTCCTTTCAAATAGTCTCCTAATCTTGTCCAAGTTAAAAATAATGACAATGTATTATAACCATATAATGAAATAAGATTTTGTGAAATACCATCAATATTGACCAAATACTCCAATAAAAGAAAGGATGATATAGTAATTTTCACCTAAGTTCACTCCACACAAGGTGCAGAAGAAACCCAAGTCAAAATAATAGTATTAAATTGAAAACAAGGGACTCCGACGTTAGAATATCAACTGCTCAAACCATCAAAGTTTGTCCAGATATTGAAAAACATAGTATCATGCATTATAAATACACTTTGAGATTGCTCATAAATATCTAAGCTCCAGCTCAAAAGTTCTTCATCCCAAACCTTCTAAATTTCTAACAACAACAAACCATAACATTTTTCATATCACCGACTACTCTACCATTAATGGCAAAAAATATGGCTCAGTCTCCTCTCGAAAGAAATACCTTGGTTTCCTCGGACCAAAAGCTAGCCATGGCCAAGCATTGTTCTCATGGTAACCTCTCTCTCTCTCTTTTTTAATCCTTAAACATAGAATTTTCTTAATTACTTTTACTTTCATTAATTAATTGATGTTATTTTTGGGGTTATTTGCATCCATTTCGTCAAATTAAATGGGATGCCAGTACGTAGCTTCACAATACTAACTAACATCATGAAATTCAATACCGCGTGTGGTATATCCACCATCATTTACCAATACTCTTTGATCACATAAATATGGTCCAAATAACTTGATATAGATTTTGTTTTGATGGTCCCAACAAAAGTTTCATCTCTTTATCCAAAAAAGAATATTTATATTCTCAAAACTAAAAGGTAACATTAGCATAAAGGGCCCTCTTTTCTTGATGGGGTTCCATTTCTCTAAGTCCAGAATTTTCGATAAAAAGTTAACAATGCTACTGCTAAAAGAACTAATGGTAGGCATTATGAAATTAATATTTGGTCAGAGGACTTTACGCCACATTACTTGAAAATGCCATATGCCTAAAATAGGTGTGCATGTTTTTATCATTTTATATCACTACAACTAAGTTGCTAATCCTTAATCATGAGTGGATCTACAGAAGGTGTTGTTGCTGGAGCTAAGGCAGCTGTGGTTGCCACTATTGCAACAGCCATTCCAACTGTAAGTCTCTTTCCGCAATCCCCATACCCCTTAAAGAATTTCTTCTAAGTCTTATAAGTACCAGAAGAAAATTTTCTTTTTTTCTTTTTAAAGAAATAATGCGATGCTAAGTTCTTAAATTTCTCTCTCGTCTCTTTAAAGAAACTTTTACAAGTTCTTGAAATAGCATGATGCAGCCACTTCTCTATCTAATCAAGAAGACAATGAGCAGGACTCATGTTATATTTTTTAAGAGAAATAATACAATTCAGAAAGAAATTGTTATTAAGTTCACTTGATCTTTAAGAGGCTATCCTCCAAGCTTTTAAGAAGTAATTTTGACATTTAAACCAAATTTTGTTTAAACTTGCAGTTGGCTAGTGTTAGGATGCTGCCATGGGCAAGAGCCAACCTCAATCACACTGCTCAGGCTCTCATCATCTCTACAGGTTCGTTAACTTATATATTAACTTTCATTATAAGCTTCTTACTGACTTTAATTATCATAACGATAACGGAATACTGTTAATTATGTATTGGCAGTGGCCGGTGCGGCATATTTCATAGTTGCAGACAAAACTATTCTGGCAACAGCAAGGCGAAACTCCTTCAAGCAAGGCTCACTAGCTAACACAGAAGCATGAAACGCAGCGCTTACATTAACCTAAAATCTCTATTGGCCAGTATTTCTGTTAAGTTAAACCTATGATGCAATCAGGTATGTAAAAATCCAACATCTAATAATATGATAAAAATTAAAAAGATGGGAATTTTACCAGATCAAGCATGGTATCCTCCGTGCATGTTTCAATCAGATTTCTTGGTCATGATTTATCCCTTTCTCCCTGCAAAAAGAAAGCACAAACTAGTGACTCCATCCATTAAACAAGCCAGAAAAGAATTTTGTAATAACAACATAGGCTTGAGAGAGTCCATTTTCCATAAACTGCTAATGGTGGAATTGAAGCATATATTGATTCAGTGAAAACAAAAGTGCAACGTCTAGGTAACTGCCTATTTAATTTATTCCCCCATTTGAAAATCTTGGAAGTCATTTTTGTAGCCAAATGACAATCTATATACACAAGTACTTTTACCAATCCCAAGATTATAATCATATAGCATTTCACAATACCGCATATCTCATAGGAATTTCATCAAAATGTTTTCTGCCATAATCCAAATAGCCCCTAAAAGGTCTAAGTGGTTAACCAGCAGCTCACTTGAACATTAACCAAACTGGTTCTCTTTCAAATCTGAAGTATCCACGAGTGGAGTTAGCCAAGTACATTTCTATGGACAATGTCATAAAAGAAACAGCATCTCTGTAAGAACTTGTATTGAACACCAATTTGCAAGAACCAATTCCACCATTTTGAGCATAAACATGAAGTATGCACAAAAACATCACACTCCAAGCTTCAAAACATGCGCATGAACTTGTTTTCATTCTTGGGAATCCAAGATTTTCCCAGAAGATTTCAAAAGGAAAGGAAATGTATAAGAATTCAGTTCAACCCCGGCAAAAAAGCATTTTAACATAAAACTTTATAGCCAAAACTGGGGGCATCCCCAATGAGTGTTCCTAAATAATCTGATTGGGTTAAAAGGCGCAAAACTCAGATGACTTGGCGTGGATTGGGTATTGTGAAGGCATGTTGTGATGATTTAAGAGTGGACTTGTTTGAAGCTTTCCAAGTTCTTGCATTTGGAGAGGAGATTAAGAGATGATTGATTTTTTTTCCCGGTAAAATTAAAGCATGACATAGATATTGATAGATAGTACATGGAAGTGTTCTTAAAATATGTGTGCAAAAATAAATGACATATTTTTTACCAATGAAATGGTGAAATAACAAAACTTTCATTAATATAATACCCAATGTTGTGTCATATTGGGTTATACCCAATGTTCCAACTTCCAACAAGCCTTACCTGGAAGAAATTAGGGCTGTCCTCAAGGGACTATGATACCCAAAAAAGAAATCAATACTGCAACTACGGAGTAGTATTAAACACACTATTAAGAAATCATTTCTTATGACATTCTTGATGTTGAAGCTGGCTGCTCTGTTAAAAAATAATAAAAGGGACCTACCTTATCATCGACTTTCCTGCGGAGGTTAAAGCATCAAATGTTGTCTGACCTTCTTCAACCGAATTAACAGTAACAAACAAAGAGAGCTGAGAGTAATTGAATTCCATTTAGTCAGCCAATAATCGAAGGGCATGTATATATATGTGTGTGTGTGTATATATATATATATATATATATATATATATATATATATATATATATTATCCTACTTAAAACAAACCCCACTTAATAATTTGGATTCTGAGGAAATGGACTCTCGATGTACTAATCAAAAATAAATTTTGAGTATCTAATCTAGATGGTGCTTTCTTTTTCAACCCACTTAATAGATGGTTCATGCTGTGCATTGGACTTAGACGTGCATTTTATTTTATTTTTAATGTACATTGATTGTATTTGAGAATATACCAAAGTTCCTACCATTTTATATGAGTACTTTAATTTACCAGTCCTTTTGCATCACCCTTTCTCAAATAGTATAGCAGCCAGTTGCAACACGGTAATATAAAACAGTTGATACCATTGAATTTAAAGGCATGCAGAAATCAAAAGTTAATGATTAGGTAATATTATATTCAAGAAACTAAAAATGACTTGTGTGACTAGTGCAACTTAAACTATGAAGGTAATTATCATAGCATGAATTTTATTCAAATTAAACCGCAAAACGTTCACATTAATAATATAAATCAGAGGATAAAGTTTATAAAGATTTATGGAGAGAGATTAGATGAGGTGAAAGAAGGCTAGAGCAAACAAATACAGTAGAACAATTAATGTTAAAATCATGATAAAAATGATCGCAGCATTAGCCGAAAATACCAAAAGTGTTGCACAATATTCAAAATCAAAAGCAACGGCTATTTTTCGCATAACAGATAGGATGTGGATTCACGCAGTATTATTGAGGAGAATTGGGGCCCATTAGGAGGAATACTCACTGTCACTGATATAGAATAAAGACTCATGTAAGGTTTTCTTCATGCAGAATATTCATATTGTCTGGTTAAAATTGTTGATTAGGATTCCTCCTTATCAAATCATAGGTCAACACAACAAACATATGCTCTTATGTGGAATCGACTAAACTTGACATGAGGGCCCAGACACCATGGTCAATAGACATTCTAATTGGTCCATAGGTCCTCCAATTTGAGTATATTCTTGGGGAGACTACTTTTATATTCTCAAAATATAACTGTGTGATATGTTAGTAATGGTGGTTTGATATTAAAAACTATAGTTAAAGAAATAATAACAAATTAAGAACTTCATGTGAATTTCGTCTTGGAATAGAAATACATCTCTAATTTTATAAGGGACTAAAAGTAAAAATATATTTCTAAATTTAAAAAAGAGGGAGGGAGGGAGGGAGGGTTATTTCTACTTGTACAACCCTTAGACTTGGATGATTTGGGAGAGGGTTGATCCCTTGGGAGAGACATTTTGTAGCAGTTTTAATATTTTAAAAGAATGCATATGGACCACAATCTCTTTACAGCAAAAATCTTCAACTTAATAATGTATATTTTTCACTCCACTTGTTTTTAATAATAGTATCTAATGTGAGATATATATGATACAAGTATATATTTTCTCTAATGCAATTATTCCTAGCAAATTGACAACAAATGAAGAATATGGGCAGTTCTTATTAAACTGCTGCTCGGGCAACTTCCTACATGTATAACACCTTTTCTCCAATGCAACTACAAATCAGTATAACAAGTTGTATGTTATCTCACGGTACATCACTGATATAATATAAACAAGGTTCTCTCTCTTTCATTAATAATACACTGAAGTACAGTAATAGCAGCATTCAAAGAAAAGTGCATTGAAGAACAAAAATGTACTAATAAAATAGCTTTATAAAGGAAGAAGGGAATATGAATACCACTGATGTCACAAGAGTACATTTGATGATGATTAATCCAAACTATCAAAAATGCATGAAGCACGGCAGGGGGTTGGGTAAAACAAAAAATGCATGTACCATGTTACGTGTTTGGGCATGATTCATGAATTACTATGGCATGCATTCAAGTGCTGTGCTTGTATTGTCAACATACTTTCATGGAGTTATACCTTTTTGTTAGTATTTAGCCATGTGATTTGAGTGCAAATTTTTTTGTCTCCTTTAAAATATTAAGAATGAAGTAATGAGCAAGCCTAGCTTTGTACAACAATGCTAATTGCTAGGTGGAGGACAATGACATAGCAAATTAAATATTATGCAGTTGGGAGCACATACTATACACCATTGTACAACAATACTAGCACATTTGTATTTTATCTTGTAGCTTGGACTATGAACATAACTGATACAAGGGAAAAACCTTAAGTATTGTTTGATAATGTTTTTCAACTAGTACCACTTAAATTTGAAGGAGAACAAACAAAAAAAAAAACCTTAAGATGCACTCAAACAATAATGACTTTTAGCAGATCTATTTTCTGTAAGAGATCAGTACATTGAACACAACCACCAAACAAGAATACAAAAGAATATTTGGAACAGTGGCTCAAGTTATATCATCATATAATAGTGGCAACTTAATAATCCAAAGAAGTGAAATACCAATTTACCACTTTCAGGAATAACTAGCATACCAAATTAGTTCAAGTTCTCTGAACATTCCTGTGAACTATACTAGCGATGTTAGTGTTTTTTGAAGCAGATATATGTATGGTTTATAGCAAGTATTGTCCTTATACATATGTATATACACATGCAAAAAGTGATTAAAAAACCTAAAGAATGCCACTGGATATGAATCTTCAAATGGCTTTTAATTATTGTAGATAAAAGAATCAAAACAAGCAAGGAAGAATATAATTTGGCAATGGATGTGCATTATTAGGAATTGATTCCCAATAGAAAACTTTCTACAGTTACTTTGCCTTCCAACCTGAGTTGCGTCAACCGGAACTATATAAGCCTAGTGCTCAAGAAGGTCGGTATGCAGGTAACGTGGAATCCACGTAAGCATCCATGTCATCCTTAGATGCGGGGCCATCCATGTGAGCAAGAGATGGAGGTAATATATCCCAATTCCCACACTTTCAAATAACTTCTTCCCCTCATAACACCTTGCCAGAAAAATGGATATAGTAAAAAGGGGAATAATACTTGAAGCCTCCATCATGGTGGCTTCCTGCGGAAGCTTGGTGATTTTGGGTCACGCTTGGCCCCTTTTTTTCATCTTTCCTCTTTTGCCCCTACAACTTTAGATATATTATTTTTTTGTCCTTTTTAATTATTTTTTTATCTTTCTATTTAGTCCTCCAAATTTTATAAAGTTCTAATTTTATCCTACATAATTTACACATGCAGCACGTGTGCCATGGGTGCTAGTTCAAATAATGCATGGGGAATAATGTAAAGAGGGGCATTATTGGAACTAAATCTGGAAAATATGAGCTTTTATGCATGCACTTACTAATCTCATACCTTTAGAAGCCTTTCTCGCACCCTACATCCCTAAAAGAAGGCTGCAGAGAAGTAAGAAGTTTATCTAAATTTTTCAGAAATTTCTACTTTTAGAATCCCATCCTAAGGAGACAATCCAAAGCCTACATGACATGAAAAGGTCCACTCATGGCCCCACTCTTGAGGCCTTAACAAGTATATAAACCATACCAACCCATTCATCAAAATCACCAACTCAATTAACATATCTCTTTTGCTAGTAGTACAAGTCCGACTACTAATTCTTTGAAGCCTTCATTCAAGTTCTTGAGGTGAGTTCATTTAGTTCAAGCTTGTTTTCTTCATATAAATCGTTTCCTAGGTTGGGAACTCTAATTACTTTCTACCCTTTCCATCACAATTAACAACATTCCAATCTTGGTTGAACCCCCTATGATGCAGAATGTAGCTTTCTATTCCAAAATCTGATCTGGCATTTACTGAAAACACTTGAACAAAGTTTGGGTTTGTTGATTTATAAGTTCTTCTTACTTGATTTAGCAACTAATAGCATAATAGACAAGGATCTTTCCGAAACCATTTACATAAGAGATACATGGTGATAGGCACGCCATCTATGTTTTTGTTTTTGTATTTTTTGTAATTACCCATAGGCAATAGCCTAAAGAAGATGAAATATTGTTATCTGATGGCTTAAATTCTTATATTTCTCCTTTTCAGTACTTTTAGAGAGAGAAGATGAGCAGCGGAGACTGGATGTGTGGTTCATGTCAGCATATGAATTTCAAAAAACGAGATTCATGTCATCGTTGTAGGTTCCCTAAATTTGGTGGTGATCCTGATATGGCGTCATATGGAATAAACAGAACAGAAGTCTTGGCTGGGGACTGGTACTGTAATACCATGAATTGTGGAGCACACAACTATGCAAGCAGAACAAGCTGCTACAGGTGTGGTGTATCAAAAGAAGATTACTATGGTTATGGGACTGGCATTATGGGATCAGGCGGCTATGCATACAATAACACGGTCCCTCCTGGTTGGAAAACTGGCGACTGGATTTGCAATAGGTGACTTCAAGTTTACTCTATAATAGTTGTTTGTTAATTTATCTTTATTGTTTTAATACATGATTTCTATGAAACATCTTCCACTGATCTACATTTTTCAGAGTATATATCAAATAATCATACTGAATTTTCAGATAATGATGATGATAATAATAATTTTACTTTCAGTAAAAATATTATTATTTTATGTAAGTTTTGTATCTAACTAGTGTGCCTGGATTTGGCCAGACTAGGATGTGGTGTACACAACTATGCCAGTAGGACGGAATGTCATAAATGCAAAACATTGAAGGAATATGGTAAGCAATATACAGTCCTTATACTTCATTATGTTTTTTACTCAAAATACCTATTATTTTTAATTTTCCTAAACATTCATAACGTTTACTCCCAGGTGGTGCAGTCTAATGAAAGTGAAATAAGAAGAGAATACATGAAGCAATATAAAAAACCTACCTGCAATTCCAAGTTCTAACCCTGCGAGACAACATTTTTATCTTTTTTTACTAATCGTTTACTTCATCTCCCTTCCTGGTTAATTAATATGATATAGGTTCATGGTTGATGATCCATTTTCACTACCATTTCCATGTTTCTCAAGAAAAACTGTGCTTAAAAGAAACTAATGACATCCCTTCCTTTTTGAATAAGTATAATTGCTCTCACTCTCTCTTTTTCTCTTTATCTCTTACTCTCTAAGAATATGTTATAACATTTATTGAATTCTACTTTTGCTGGATGGTCCAAGGAATTTTTTTATAGTGGCCCCTGAATTATAACTGTCAGCCAAAGCTGCTTAAGACTAAAGAGCAATTCAAAAAAACAAAACAATGGACTACCATTTGAGCATTGCTTCAACAAACCAACTAATAACAGGAAAAATAGAAATATTACATATAAGATTCAAAGAGCCTATATGAGTTCATTTCAAAAGTCAGCCTTGTTGTGGAGCAATAAATTTAATTCCTTCAATCATCAAATCAATAATTATATAGATAAGAACCAGATGCTCTGCTTTATTAACAGAAAGTAATATAAAGTGCAAGCGAGTCATTTTTAAACTTTTTCTCATTGTTCCTCTACCTTCACAGTAGAAAATCCATCGCGGAAATCACCCTTAATCACAGACCATTACAACATTGATCGCAACATACGCAATGACAAGTATCATTTGAGACCCTTTCTTGTTTTGATAGTTCCATATATATAAGCTAAGACAGTTAATAAGCATATTTGGTGCCCTCCATTGCTTTGATAGGAATTTTGAATATGTACTAATTATAGGTTTAGAAAGTGGCTTTGAAGACATTTGTTGTCTTCCCTATACTCCATTGCTTAACTTTCTAGAGATTCTTGCTTCCTATAAGCTACCTTTATATCAGCTCATATGCTTTGTAGATATTAGACAAAGTATTCCAATTCCTATCAACTCCTTGGCATATCTCCCAGGGTGCATACAATGTGACTGATTCTAATCAAAAATTGATCAATATCTTTCCTCATCCTTGGTTATCTATTAATATCCTTTCTTTAAATATCATAGTCAAGGAAAAGTTATAAAAGTTCAAATTATGGTTAACTGAGAGTATAATATTCATTGACACGCTTAGTTCTATCACTGTCTTTCAATCTCATAATACCTTTTCTAGAAGACTTCATAAAAGAGAGGAATTAACGTTCCATATGCATTATCAAAACCTTATGTTTAATTACAGGGGTTCATTTTTGTAGTACAAAGCAGGAAATAATATTTACACGAAAGACATGATTCTTCCAACAAACAATTAGCACTCATTGAGCCAATTTCTTTTTTATATGCCAGGAATATTATGATTGAAATCATAATAATTATCTACATAATATTTCCTACAAGCAATAACAAGATCTCATAATTATCTAAATCTGGCTCAAACTTTCAAGCTATATTTTCAAAAATAACCAATTAAATCTAGTTCTGCTAACTACACAACCATACCTTTAATGAAAAGCTACAACTTCTTCCTTGAAGTGTGAAAGTCCATCCTCAATGCTCATATTCAAACAATCCACATTGTGTCTCACTCGCTCACTTATTGTTTGCTTCCTCCTTGCCAACAGCCAGTATCTAATGGTAGTGTGCCAACTGAGCTTCTCGTAGCTATTTCTGAATCACTCTGTCGATTGCATAAACATTCATTTAGTAATGAGCTGTAGCCAAAAAGGACCCCTAATAGTGCTCCGGGAAGTATAACAAACATGTGTTCAAGGGTTCCTAGGACGGCATCTTCAGCTGAATAACATAAGTTGAAACAAACTGGAAATTGGAAGTTCAGATGTAATGTTGCACAGTTGTATTACATTTCAGTGCATCAGAATCAGCTATATCAATCTTTCTCGCATGAAAGCCCAATCAAACCGGCTCCCAAACTCTATAAGTTGGTGCTGCTAGCGCTAGAGCAGCTTTGGCCTTTACTGTTGTAACCATGTCTCCAAGTCCAATATAGTTGGATGGCCCCGTTGATAACTCTTAAGTGAAAAGTGATCCCAAAAACATTACAAACATAATTGCTCAATTCTATGACATGTTTGACTGCATCCTTAATCTGGGATTCCCAGCAGAAGATATGAGTGACATTAAGATGAAACCTGAGGAAAGAGGAAAATGTTAAGATGATGTTAGAAGAAACTTCATTTCAACTAAGATTGTTCTCCCTGATGTATTAAATATTTTCCACACAAAAAGGGAAAAACAACATTGATACAAATCAATCTATAAAACAGACTACCTACTCTATATGTTTTAATACCAGAAATTGTTTCTGTATTATCTTTCATGTGAGATTAAAAATAATTTTCCAAAATGAATTGAAAAATGAATTTTAAAGATTCTGAAAATAATCTTAATTTTTTTCTAATTTGATTTCCTAATTGTGACAAATAACAAACATGAATAACCATATAAAAATACAAAGGCATCAGGCATTCATATTCAAGCATAAAACACCTGCGATGTACCTACATGTATTATTATACACAGACACACATAGATTTAAGCTTACTGCATAGTGTACTAAACTGTTTGAACACGTATATACGTCCTTGTTCGGATACATATGAACACGGGATAAGGATTCCTTCATAAGACATTATTAATTTTTCATAAATCAGCCAAACACACCAGAAACTATTTAATACCAGGACAAACTAATTTTATATTGAGCGCAGCTTATATAAAGAATGATAATACGAGTACCTAAAATCGAGTGCTGGAAAGTAACGCCGCCGTCCATCGACGGCGATTGCGGTGGCGTGTTGATAGAATTAGACGGTGCACTTTTTGGGCCCTCTTTCTCAACACTGTTTCTCTTTCTTTTTCTTTTTCTTTTTTTTTAATAAATAAATAAATTATTCTATGAATAAAATTATAGTAGTAACTTGTTTTCGAATATATTTAAACCGATAACTAAAGAATGGAAATGATATCTGTTCCCTCCGTCTAGAAAAGATGCGATAAAATAAAGTAGTATAAGGTAAATATGTTATTTAATGAAATTTATTAATATAATAAATAAAAATATTTATTATTTTATATAATTTTATAAGATTATTAAAGATAAATTTTTAAAAAAATATTTTTTCTTATTTTATGAAAAAAGTTTATGGTCACCTATTGCTATAGTTATTTTTGGTCTATGACAACGGATAAACCGTCACTATAATCTGAAAAAGCATAATTTAAAAATTGTCTGTGTATATACATATAACTTATTTTTAATATATGTATGTAAGTTTTTTAACCAATAGTATGGAAAAAGATATGAAAACTAATTTCTTCCCTAAATCTTTTCTCTGAACACTTTCAGTGAGTTTTAAAATGGAGTGGCTCGAAAACGTAATTGACAGGTGATAGTTGGTCGAAGCTCTAGTAGAACTGTAGAACCACTTTCTTCTAAGGCAACCGTACTTGAGATAAAAAGGGATTAGGAAAAGTCTTGGGGACAGAGAATTGGGACCGGAAAATTGGACGGGTTTAATTTTTTTATTTTTTTATTGTGATTTTCAAAAAATTTATAGTATTTATTTTAATATAAATTTTTATAAAATATAATATTTTAAGTGTAATTTGAATACATATAAAAATTGAACTGATCCGATTTTTCATCCCAATTCCCTGTCCGCGTAGCATTGCTCAAGGGATTATGATTCCCTCCGCAGCTCCCTTACCCGTATCTTTCAATCTCTCAATACATATTTAGGATATAAATATGACATATAGCTATAAAATAAAAAAATTATTGCAAACAATTGTGCCACTAGATATCATATTCGTATCGATAAATATGTATTTGAAGAAATTGGAATATATATGTCATGGAAGAGATCCTAATGCATAAAGAAAAACTAGATATACAAAAATCTTTTATAAAATTAATTTAAAAAATAATGAGTCAAAATATAATTAGTAAATAATTCATTATAAATAACTGTACCTAGTGAGTGTAACCGATTACTCTCATACACATTATTTTGTATCAATATCTATTCTCAAGTCACCAAAATATTATGAATAATATTATCTGCAATAACTATACACAAAAAATTGTGCACTAAAAATAAGAGTCGTGTATTATTTGTCAATGAAAATATGTAAAACATTTAATAGTATGTCATACTCCCTATTTTCTATCTTTTTAATATTATGTGCCCACAACTTTTTGCATGTATTTGGTGTCCCTAGTATTACTCAAATATTATTAGGCTAAAATATAAAATAATAATACGTGCACAAAAAATTGTGCACAAAGAAAAAGACTCTTTGTCAATAAAAATGTGTAAAACCTCAAAATATAAGAGAAAATTGTTTCTTATTTTAGTTATTTTTTAAAATAAAATGACATTTAATTTTGTTCCAAAATGAATCATAAAAGTGACTTTTGAATGTATATATAAGTCATTTTGAATGTATAAACATAACTCGTACATCTTTTGATAAATATTATTTTTTTAGCTATTTTATCCAATAAATTAGATGTGGATTTATATAAATTTAATAAGCTTAACCGAACTCAATATAAGCTATTTAAATATATTGTATATATTAGGTCAATTAATTACATCATATTTTAATTAGAATGTATATATTTTTTGTGATCGCTCATATTATTATTATCCTTACAAAAAATGAAAAGTAAATGGATCATCAAACAAATAATACTTCAATAAATTAAAATGATAAATGATCCAAATCCGTTAAAGAAATAAAATTAAAGAATTTTTTTTTGCAAAAAATTCGAGATATATTATCTTTTCCTCAAGTTTATTAGGTTGACATTTTGATTTTTATGTTTTTATTTTTTTTTGGGCACTAATTTGTAAATTACTCTAATAAAGAGAGTAACAAACTATAGTCATGGAACTAGGCCCAACCGCCCAAGAGACACTTTGCGCTACGCGCGGGCTCTTAGCCTCTTCTCTTGGAAATTATCTTTAATTACGGAAAATAAGATTCGTTAGGAAGATAATCCCATAATTATCCCTGTAATTATGAGGTTTTAGGTTTTCACACGGCAGCTGCCCTTGGATTTCCTTCTCGAATTAGGGTTTTTTGGGCGGCTGTCATTGAGCATCTGTATGTAAAACATGTATATATATATATAAGAGCAAAACAGAGGAGTATTACTGAACTTTTATTAAAACAGATATAGAGTTCTGAAGTTTAATTTTTATTGGTTAAATTTGTCCTAATAAATTAATCTTCTGGGTGTTTTTGATTATGCTCTAGGTGTACTCTTATCAGCGCTATATTCAGGTTTGTTGATTATGCTTTGCCTATATATTTGTAAATTTTTTAGTTTGTTCAACTCAAAGAATTATGAGTTTCCATGATTGATTATATATGAATTTTGTTTTTCTAATTGTTATTGCCATTGTTTATATTCATATATTGATCCGCTCACGATTATTCTTGTTTGCCATAGATTATTAGATGCCATTATTGGGATATCTAAATTGTTCTTGATATTTTCCAAAGTGTAATCTTGTCAAAAAAATCATTTTTGTTTCTTTGATTGATTTCTTGATTTTCAAAGTCATTGTGTATTTGTTATCATTCTTCCATTTTTATCTGCTTCTTCATTTTTTTGATATAACATTTTTTCTAAGAAAATAATTTTATATTGTTTTTTCTTCAGCACAAAGAGAGTAGGACTTGCTCTAATTTTTCCCTGTTTGAGAACACCATGAGCTTTCCTGATCATCCACCAACACCACTTTCCTTTGATGCCCCACCTTTCCCTTCCAGTGATGTTTGTGATTTATGGCCTCAAAGTCCAATGGAAAGTGAACACACAGACTCACAATCACAGTTTGAGCATGTCACTCCCTTTAAGAGACCAAGGAATTATGATTACAACCCACCAAATTCTGCACCTTTCCCACCCATGAATCCAAGGACAAGTCATCCAAATCCGCTGGTGAATAGAGGAACTAGCAATATTTTTTTCAAGACGCGGATGTGTGTAAAGTTCTTGGATGGTAATTGTCGGAACGGGGAAAGTTGTTCTTTTGCCCATGGTTTTGAAGATATGCGGGAACCCCCACCTAATTGGCAAGATATTATACGTGAAAAGGATAGAGGAGTGGGAAACTGGAATGATGATCAAAGAATAATTCATAGGATGAAAATTTGCAGGAAATTTTATAATGGTGAAGAATGCTCATATGGGGAAAAGTGCAATTTCCTACATGAAAGTCCATCAAAATTTAAGAATGATATCTCAATGCCCCTGCCGAGGGAAAGCTCTGCAATAAGCATTGGAACCATGGGACTGGTGATGGAGCATAGAAGTGACACTTATCAAGCTGAAGTAAATAAGCATTTAAACGCCAGTTCGGATGCTTTACGAGTTAACATGAAGCCGACATTTTGGAAGACAAAGATCTGCAGTAAGTGGGAGATCACGGGTCAGTGCCCCTTTGGAGATAGATGTCACTTTGCTCATGGGAAATCAGGTATGCTTGTGGTGTACATCTTAATTTATTACTTGCTTTGTTGTAATTTCATTACATTGTTTTCTTGCTTTGATATTTACTAGGTGATACATTCCGCAGCTAATAAAGCATCTCATCATTGTCTCTTTTATTTGTCTGTAACTATGCTAGTTCTGAAATTGCTATGCCATATCCTTGAGTCACGTTTTTGCAGCATTTATGTGTGGAAACCCCCTTGTGTAAATCTTCAAGTAAGGAACTGAGGCTCATTTTTTTAAAGTGTATTAGAATTTTGGCATTTGCTTTTCTTGGATGACAGAAGAAGTGGTTATGTTTATGTACCTCGAGAAACCCTTTTCTGTTTATTGTTTCAAGGTGTCTAGAAATGCTATATTGCCTTAATCTCTAGTCGGTACTTGTCACTGGAACCCTAATGCTAAAGAGAGTTTAAGATTAGCACCATTATGCCCCAGGGAACAAAACATACTAGTTCTTTTCCATCTCTATGGTGTAACGCAAGTCATGAAATGGACATGTTTTTTGGATGTTGCCTCCATCTTATATTCATAACATTAACCAAAACTTATGTAGTCAATATTATTGCTTAAGCAAAATATTGTTACCAGATTATTAATATTGATGAATCTGTTTATGCCCGTGCAAACATGAGAACATCCATTTTTTACTGAGACAATATGCCCAATGTTTTGTGTTGCGTGAACCCAAAAAGTGGGATCTGGTGCCTTCTTGTTTGAAATACTACTACTAACCAAGTAAATTTTGACTAATTTAGTGAACTTTGATATCATAAAGATTTTATTTCTATGTTTGCATGAATTATATTTAATTTTCTTGCATATTCATGGTTTATCTTCAAAGTCATGTTGAAGTTGCGGTTGTGCAATATTTTATTTTCCATCAAATATACCAGTCACAGCCACTTCGTAAGGTCATGCACATATGTGTGCTAGAAAAGCGACATAATGATTTATATTATATTCAAGTAATATATTTTGCGACATTTGAGTCATTCTGTAGTCGATTGTCGCAGCCGCACTTTTCCCATAAACATTCTGTTCTTTTTGTAGGAATTCTGCTTTAATTTTCAAATAGGAATGAAAACTCATTTATTGTGTTATAGCTCTAAAACTGCACTCCAATCTGTCTCTCTTGTTTTTATTATTATTATTACATTTTCCTGGGCATAAAAATTTGGATGGTTAGATTATGCACTTTCTGAAGTTTCTCATGGGAAAGTTGCTATACAAGTGATTTTGTTCGTCTCCTTTCATCATCAGAGGTGCAGGTGCCTGGTGGCCACATTGAGGACGAGGAAATGTTGGATATTGGCTCTATACGGATAAAGGCTCTCCCGCTTCCTGTAAATGATGTACGGCCGCCTAGGAAGATGGAGGTTGGTGGTACCACAAAAGAATGCGGGGAGAATAATAATAAGGGCTTTTCATCGAAGTGGAAACTACATAGAAAGATCAATTGCATCTATGGTGATTGGCCTGAAGATCTTATTCCACCCGAGAATTTGCCAAGCCCAATGGTCGGATGAGTCCCATATCTTGCTTGAGTTGCTGTAGGAAAAATTTTCTTGAGCAAATTTGAAAATTGGTTTCTCTTTTGCTTCCTAGAATTTCACAAATGTGTATGGATGGTTATGCTCTTTTGTATGCAGCAGTTCTGTAATTTTTTTTTACTGAAAACTCAGTAAGAGTAATATTTGGCTTTGGTTAAATGTTGTTACAGTACACTTGAATTGTGTGAGTTCATAAAAATAATATTATCCTTATTAAATGTTGAGTTTTTATAAAGACTATAAAACTAAAACGGACCAACCCCAATTTCCTCCTGCTGCATAATAGTACTCGCACCATCCTTAATTATTTGACGTTTTAGAGGTGGACACAAGAATTAAGATAATGATTGAAAAGTATTAAATATAGTACTTAATTGTCTACAATACCTGTAAGACCTCAACTTTTATGAATAAAAATGATTTTTCTATAATTATCATTTTTGAATATTATGGAATGAATTTGTTATAATGTTATAGTTGTGAGTAGTATTTATAAATTCTGCAAAGTATGCAAGTTGTTATATTATATTCGATTGGTCGGGGAATATTCGTTTTAGCAGGGAATATTCGTAGAACAACGCAATTATTGGTGGACCTCACAACAGAATTATTGTCGGATTGAGAAAACGACAAAAATATTTTTATGAAAATAACGGCGAAAGTTTTTTCGTTAATCTTGTTGAACTACCTTGGTAGTAAAAAGTACGATGTCGTGTGGTCGCATAGTAGCACCGGTATTGATTATTGATCTTTACGTGAGAAGTCACTCAGTTATACTCAATTATTGCTACAATAATTGTTGCATCATATCTCTCATATTATTGATTCGATTATTGTCACAGTATCATCTGCATTATATGATATATTATTAAATCAATAATTGAGACGACAAAGTTATTCATATTATTAAATTGCAATATTTACAATGTCTAGAAGTTCTGCCAAGAAGAGGTTTGGTCACCTAATTGCGCGCCAATAGGGAGAAATCCTTATTAGAAAACTCCCTCTTTCATGGGAACGACCTAATTGTTAAATATTGTGAGTTATGATATTAATAATGAATAAGTTCGTGTTGATTAAAGATGAATTTGATAGTTCCATTATGTTGGGATTATTGGTGTTAATTGAAATCGACATCTGTTCCGATGATAATTGATGTCTGGGGGTTATATTGATAAATCGGGTAATTTATCGGATAAATAAGCAATTAATTGCTACTAATTCACATGCTTATATAACTATTTATTCACATGTGTGTACTATTGCGTCACATTCACTTAATATTAGGGGAGTTGGTGTAAGATTGATAATACTTACATGACTAAGTTAAAAAAGGAGGTATAGATGGAGGTACTATACTGTATTTCGTATTTTCACATAATTATAACTATTGATTCACATGATTGAACTATTGATTCACATTATTTACTATTAGGGGAGGTGGTGCAAGTTTGATAATACTTACAGGACTAAATTAAAAATAAAAGAAAAGTTTGAGGTATTGTTGTGACACCCCCAAAATAGGTCCATTCCATCCAACCCATTCTGAGTCGCCAAATACATGGTACGTAAATAACTACAACTTTATTAATACATTTGTCGTGCGCAAAATACGACAACATATATCTTTGTGAGTTTAAATACAATTATTGTCTTTCAGACAATATACATACCCAAATAAATCCCCATCATAATTATTGATACATTATTTTACAACAATGGTGAGGACTACTAAACAACTCTCCCTAGAACTTTCATTCCATACCCAGGACTCGTCTCGCTTATATTCGCCGCCTCCACGAGAAGAAAAATGGAACAAAAAGGAAAAGGGTGAGCTCGACTAGCCCGATAAAGAATATTATGACTAAGATAATATACAACAAAATTATCTTTAGTCTTCAACAGGAAAAATATAATAGAATACAATAGACAACAAGTTTTAAATCAATATTCGCAATGGAAATAATAATTCATTAGAAGAGTTAAGTAGAGAGTGCAAACTACTATCTTCTATGTATGAATTTTAAAGTTCATAAATCTATTTTTATCCCTGTAACATCAATCAATATATATAAGGATCAAATATTCATCCTCGTGACTCTGTGCCAAGGACATTCACCGATTGGTCATGTTCATCTAAACACTGCTCATCTTTGCACTACTACCAAAGATATTCATCGAAATCATTCATCTTTTGCACTACGGGCCAAAGATATTCATCATAAATCATTCATCTTTGCACTACTGAAGCCAAAGATATTCATCGTAAATCATTCATCATTTAAGATCGAGGATGATGAAAAAGATTTTTTAAAAAACGAATCCAATTGAAACAAAATGACAAGGATTAAGGATTAAGGATTCGTACTTTATTTTATCCATGTCCAAAAATACCACAAAAATAATCATAGTGGTGTAAAATTCAAGAATGATCAAAAAACATGATACAATCAAAGCTAGTATCCGAATAGAGATATTTTGACGAAAAGAAGAAATTTCATTTTTCGATGAATAGTGCCGTATTCGGGAATAAGTGTCGATACGTGAATAAGGCCGAGTATCGTGAATAGTAACTCAAACACAAAAGATAGAAATTTCACAAAAAAACATCTTCACGCTTCGTGAATAGTACTCGTGAATAAGAACTCGTGAATAAGAACTCATGAATAGTAACCCGATATGAAAAAAGTTCTAAATTTGATAAAAGTTCCAACCAATATTTCAAAGATAATGATATTGAAGAAATAATATCATTTGAGAAGAAAATAACATCCCTTACCTCGAAAAAGCAAGATCTTAGTTCAAACAGGATATAAAGCTATGACTTGAACTTCAGATCGAATAAGCAATACTCAAAGTATACTCAAAATACTCACAAGAATACGCTCGATAATATAGAGAGAAAACTTCATTTCGGTGTGATTTTCAATTTAACCCAAGCACTTTTATTTATAGGAAATCGCTTGTAACACCAAAGCAGAAAATTTAATATAATATTATTATTTATAATAATAATTCCTACGCACACCTTGAATCTGAATTTCAGCAACTTGTCATGTGTTAAATGAGGGAACCAAATGAAAAAACGTTTTTGTAAATAAAAATATTTTAAACTTTCAAAAATCAATTATTTTGAACTTGAACTTCAATAATTCATAATAAATAGCCCTTTTGTCAGAAAATTGAATCTCGCCTGAGTTTTTATAGGAAATTCAATTCTCTACAACTTTGCAGAAGAAAGTTTTTCCAAATTCCAAACAAAATTGACCGAAATCCACAAACGGGTGATTTTAGAGGCTATAATCAAATTTCAGTCAATAAATGGGGTCCACCGACATGTTTAACATGTTTTAAACATTTATTGCAACAAAATACTCTTCCTCCTCGTATACTCATATATCCCACATTCGTTGTAAAAATATCACCATTATTATATTATTAAAATAATATATTTAAATGAATTATTTTATCGAGAAAAAGATAAAATATTAATTTTCAACAATTGTCACTATAAAATTTTCTCCATCTATATCCACATAAAATCAATATTTTTCTCATCATATGAATCAATAATTAATTATTCACAAATAATATTACGGAGAATCACAATATTGACATGACCGAGGCGGTTAAAGGAAGAGGGCTTTCAATAAGAATTTCTCTCTTCTTTGGCCTTGCAATTAGGTGACCAAACCTCTCCTTGGTAGAACTTTCTAGACATTGCCAATAATGTTATCTAATAATTTTATTCAGATAATATGAATTATTGTTCGATAATGAAAAATTGTGTAATGACAATTATTGAAACAACGATAATATAAAATATCAATGCAAAGCAATTATTGAATCAATAAAATAAAATATTGAGCGGTAATTCGTAACCATTATTGAGTAGTGCCTTCTTACGTAAGAATCAATAATTGGTGCAATACTGCAGTGTCTTCTTGTGTAATAACGCGTAGACATCGTGTGTTTTAACCACGGGTATTCCAACAAAGATAATTGGTAATAACTATGCCGTTATTTTTAAACAACTTATTTTTTGTCGTTTTCTTCATCCAATCACTTTCCGTTATGGGGCCCATAAAAAGGCAAGGCTGGTTGCATACGAATATTCCCTGAACGAGATTGAATATTCCACGACCAAACGAATATTCTAAACAATAATGAATATTATATCACCACTTGCTTATTTAAAATATTTGCGCATTTTACCCATAACTAACCACATTAATCAAATCCACCCTTACTATTTCAAAATAATAAATAAAGGAAATTCCTTTTATTTAAAAAAAATTCGGGGGTCTTACAACCTCCCTCCTTATGAAATTTCGTCCTCGAAATTGACGACGTACACAGTGTTTGAAAAGATGAAAATACCTCGCTTTCATTTTCGCTTCCAACTCCCGAGTTATTTCCTCAATAAGCATGGTTTCTCCACAAAACTTTAACTTGTGGTATAACCCCGGTATATAAGACATGTTCTTTCCTATCCAAGATCTTGACGGTGCACTCCTCGTCACGTTAAGTCTTCTTGGCTATCTTGTCTGGTTCTAACTCAATAGCGTGGTTCGGGTCGTCCACATATTTACGTAACATTGATACGTGAAAAAGCGTTATGAACACGCGTCATACTTGGCGAGAAAGCGAGTCTATAGGCCACAGTTCTATTCGATCGAGAATTTCAAATGAATTAATAAATCGAAGGTTTGAGTTTTCCTCACCTCACCGATTCTCGCTTTTGAAATAACAACTTCTTGCACCTCCTTCTTCAAATTCATCACACTGGTGTGTGTAGCTTGAGCAAACTTTAACTTTATCGATTAAAAGTCGATTATACTCGTATATCATCACGCGGGTACTAGAGTTTTCATCTCCATCTCTATTATTTGTAAATTATACTTAAATTAGTTTTTGACAATATCGTACTTTCGTGCTTGTATAACGATCTTCTACTCAACACGTCACCTACCACGCTCGACTTTTCCAGGATGGCATGGGTAGAACATGTCTTTGAAATGCGTCTCTTCTTGAGTTCTTCAAGCTCTTCTCACATTCTTTTGCTCCATTCAATTTTGTATCTCTACGAGTCATTGCATTAATGGAGTAGCGATTCGAGAATATCCTTCAACGAATCTCGATAATAACCAACTAAGCCTAGAAAGCTACATATTTCGATTACCGACTTAGGTTATTCTCAATCGTGACTCACATCCCAATCTTGGATAAGACGTTACAATGACACCTATCGGCTTTCTTATCGCATACGAATATGGTGTCCCTACGGAGAAGTGCGGGCCGGTACATTCCCAAAGGAAGTCACCGGATAAAGGCTCGGGTATCAACTTCTCTGATTGGGTTTTAACTCACGAAGTTCAATAGGAGCCATTCGATATGAAATTTTAGAAATGGGTTTTGTCTGGGATTTAAAGTCGATACAAATTCAATATCACGCCGGGAGTAGGCAAGAAATTCTTTAGAAATGCGTCCAGAAAAATCAATAACAACAGAATATTATTCAAATCGACGTGTCTTTATTCAAATCCATAACATGGACTAAGAAAGCTTGACATTCGTTTTTCAATAAACAAATGGCTTTATAATTTAATATGAAAGAGTTTGACTTCAATGGTTTGGTTGCTTGAATTGAATAACGGAGTTGCTTAAGAATATGAAAACTAACAACCTTACGAAAGCAATCAATTTTGGCATGATGAGTAGTTAACCTTAAAATCACATCAAAACAAATATCTCTATAGAAATAAGGTTAATAGGTAATGTGATAGTGCCAACTGAATCAAGCAAGATTTCTAAACAACGGATGTAATAAAAGTTTCTCTTAACGAGTCTCCATGAGATAGGTCAAAGTCTAATTTCTCCGTAGTCAAATTCAAACGTGAGCGTAAAGCAAAGAGAGATAAAAGAATGGGTAGAAACAGAAGATCTCAGTAAGGTATAAACTTCGCAAGAATTTATAATTAACTAACCGTCTTAAACTCGTTCGGGTTCTCGCATTTTTTTGAAGTCACGACAAACGCTCTTCTAGAACCGATTGACTTTGACTTTTACGGGACATCCTTTTGAGTCACCATCCTCATTGGACTTGGTTTTGCTACCGTACACTCTCGAGCTATATGTCCTTCCTTTCCACAATTATAGCATACACCAGGAATCATTGTAGGCGGTTTAATTTGATATGTCCCTCTTTCCAAGATTTGTAACATACACGACCGGTGGTCTTTCTCCTCCTTGGATCCATTCTTTTGGCATACTGACGTCTTCACATGGTCATTGTTGAATCTCCTCTTTTAAAATCTCCTCCCACTCACTTCTTCTATTTTCATGACCACGATTACCACTAGAGTGGTTACCGCTTTGTCAAGTATTCTTTCCTCCCATTGGTTATCATCGTTTGATGATCACACCACCGAAATATGACCACAGTTGTGGTTCCTCGGTTGAACATACTCGTTATCATTTCTAATAATTGAGCCCTATTTACAACATCGAATATAAAGAAAATTTATGAGAGATAAGATATTGTCGAATCTGGGTTTTAGACCCTCGTAAACATACGCGCGTCATTCGTTCCTCATTTTCCACCAAATGAGGTGCGAACCTCGACAACTCCGCGAACTTCGCCTCGTCTTTGGGACCGTCGTGTTATTACTGCGCCCCGATCTAATAAACTCCACTTCCTTCATATATTGAACACTTTCGGGAAAGTATTTGTCATTAAATAGTTCTCAAACGCTCTCCCAAGACATCTTTGAGTGCGGTTTGGATGGTACGCTTCACTGATTCCCACCAAGAATCTGCCTCGTTCACGAACATAAAAGTAGCGAATGGAACTTTACATTTCTCCTCGTGCATTCAAGACATCGAATATCTTGGTGATTTGCTTGACCCATGTTTCCGCCGTGATCGGATCGGGCTTTCCTTAAATTCAGTGGTCCCAACTCTTTGAGGCGCTTGCATTTGTGACAACCCGTGAATTGCTATCATTTCCTCCTATGTTTTGAACACGAGTCTCTCAAATGCGATTTTGCGTGAACTCGCAAAAAGCTTCTAAACATCCCGCTGTTTATCGTCTGCTTTCGATTGGTGTTGTTTAGAGGAGGTACATTGCCACTGTTGCAGACGTTCTCCTCGTTGGTAAATCTGAGCATCTCCACGGTCTCATTCACTCCATCGTTAATATTCTCGATCGACATTCTCAAATCTTTGTCATAAAACAAGGGTTAATTAAGGAAATCAATATATCACATAATATCCCTATATCTAACCAACTAACAAATAAGCTTAGGTAGGACACACTGCAGAGAAGGATTTACTCGTCTCTCCCTCCTAGTTCTATTCCCGGCCTCCGCAGGAGATCATATCCCTAAGCTCGATACCAACCTGTGACAACCCCAAAATAGGTCCATTCCATCCAACCCATTCTCGAGTCGCCAAATACATGGTGCGAAATAACTACAACTTTATTAATACATTTTGTAGGCAAAATACGACAACATATATCTTGTGAGTTTAAATACAATTATTGTCTTCAGATAATATACATACCCAAATAAATCCCCATCATAATTATTGATACATTATTTTACAACAATGGTGAGGACTACTAAACAACTCTCCCTAGAACTTTCATTCCATACCCCCATTTCGCACTATTTATATTCTCGCCTCCCGAGGAAAGAAAATGGAACAAAAAGGAAAAGGGTGAGCTCGACTAGCCCGGTAAAAGAATATTATGACTAAGATAATATACAACAAAATTATCTTTAGTCTTCAACAGGAAAAAATATAATAGAATACAATAGACAACAAGTTTTAAATCAATATTCGCAATGAAATAATAATTCATTAGAAGAGTTAAGTAGAGAAGTGCAAACTACTATCTTCTATGTATGAATTTTAAAGTTCATCGTCTATTTTGATCCCTCGTAACATCAATCAATATATATCCGGGATCAAATATTCATCCTTGCACTACTGTGCCGAGGACATTCACCAGATTGATCATGTTCATCTAAACACTGTTCATCTTTGCACTACTACCAAAGATATTCATCGAAATCATTAATCTTTGCACTACGGGCCAAAGATATTCATCGAAATCATTCATCTTTGCACTCGGGCCAAAGATATTCATCATAAATCATTCATCTTTGCAGACCACTGAGCCAAAGATATTCATCGTAAATCATTCATCATTTAAGACCGAGGATGATGAAAATATTTTTTTAAAAGCGAATCCAAAGTGAAACAAAATGACAAGGATTAAGGATTAAGGATTCGTACTTTATTTTATCCATGTCCAAAAATACCACAAAAATAATCATAGTGGTGTAAAATTCAAGAATGATCAAAACATGAATCAATCAAAAGCTAGTATCCGAATAGATATTTTGGATGAAAAGAAGAAATTTCAATTTTTCGATGAATAGTGCAAGTGATTCGGGAATAGTGTCGATATCGTGAATAGTCTTAGTATCGTGAATAAGTAACTCGACACCAAAAGATAGAAATTTCACAAAAAAACATCTTCACGCTTCGTGAATAGTACTTTCGTGAATAATGGCTCGCTGAATAAGAACCCCGAGCATGAAAAAGTTCTAAATTTGATAAAAAGTTCCAACCAATATTTCAAAGATAATGATATTGAAGAAATAATATCATTTGAGAAGAAAATAACATCCCTTACCTCGAAAGGCAAGATCTTTTAGTTCAAAACACAGGATATAGGCTATGACTTGAACTTGCACCGAATAGCAATACTCAAAGTATACTCAAAATACTCACAAGAATACGCTCGATAATATAGAGAGAAAACTTGAGTTTACGGTGTGATTTTCAATTCTAACCCAAGCACCTATTTATAGAAATTGCTTAGAACACAAAGCAGAAAATTTAATATAATATTATTATTTATAATAATAATTCCTCGCACACCTTGAATCTGAATTTCAGCAACTTGTCATGTGTTAAATGAGGGAACCAAATGAAAAAACGTTTTTGTAAATAAAAATATTTTAAACTTTCAAAAATCAATTATTTTGAGCTTGAACTTCAATAATTCATAATAAATAGCCCTTTTGTCAGAAAATTCGAGAATCTCATGAGTTTTATAGGAAATTCAATTCTCTACAACTTTGCAGAAGAAAGTTTTTCCAAATTCCAAACAAAATTGACTGAAATCCACAAGCGGGTGATTTTAGAATTTATAATCAAATTTCAATCAATAAATGGGGTCCACCGACATGTTTAACATGTTTTAAACATTTATTGCAACAAAAATACTCTTCCTCCTCGATACTCATATATCCCACATTCGTTGTAAAATATCACCATTATTATATTATTAAAATAATATATTTAAATGAATTATTTTATCGGAAAAAAGATAAAATATTAATTTTCAACAATTGTCACTATAAAAATTTTCTCCATCTATATCCACATAAAATCAATATTTTTCTCATCATATGAATCAATAATTAATTATTCACAAATAATATTACTGAATCACAATATTGACAACCACAAGTTCCAGGAAAGAGGGCTTTCCAATAAGAATTTCTCCTTACTACAAGGTAGTATGATTAGGTGACCAAACCTCTCCTTAGACGTAACTTTCTAGACATTGCCAATAATGTTATCTAATAATTTTATTCAGATAATATGAATTATTGTTCGATAATGAAAAATTGTGTAATGACAATTATTCAAACAACGAAGAATATAAAATATCAATGCAAAGAATTATTGAATCAATAAAATAAAATATTGAATAAGTAATTATCGTAACCATTATTGAGTAGTGCCTTTTACGTAAGAATCAATAATTGGTGCAATCTGCAGTGTCTTCTTGTCTGCAATAACGCCAGACATCGTGTGTTTTAACCACCGGGTATTCCAACAAAGATAATACTTGGTAACAACTATGCCGTTATTTTTTTAAACAACTTATTTTTGTCGTTTTCTTCATCCAATCACTTTCCGTTATGGGGCCCACAAAAGATCGCTACTGCATGCACGAATATTCCCACAAGCATCTGAATATTCCACGACCAAAACGAATATTCTCAAACGATAATGAATATTATATCACCACTTGCTTATTTAAAATATTTGCGCATTTTACCCATAACTAACCACATTAATCAAATCCACCCTTACTATTTCAAAATAATAAATAAAGGAAATTCCTTTTTATTTAAAAAAATATTTGGGTCTTACAATTGTACTGTAATTTTTTGAGCCTCAAAATGTGCAATTATCGAAACTATATTTTTCTATAAATAAGCTCATTCGTCCCTTCATTTCTCACCAATTCACCAAAAGCTATAGAGCATTTATTATAGAGAAATTATAGAGAAAAAAGAAGAGAAGTCTGCTACATTTCTATTCCAAAGATCAGCTTTTATTCTAAGGTAAGGGTATTATTTCTTTTGTATTCATGAAGAGAACTTACATTATTCCATTCTTTATTATTACATTGGAATAACTCAGATATCTGGTACTACCCTATACTTGGTGAAATTCTTACATTATTCCATTCTTTATTATTCATTGGAATATCCACATGCATGCGTTACGTGGGAATTGGTTAAAATCTTTATTATTCTCATTGGAACATCCTCGTGCATGCGAATTTCGCTTTGACTCGTCCTGTTATTTAGTATTCTCATTGGAATAATAACATCGTCATGCCAAGCACTGCATGCATGGTGATTTTGTTGTTATTCCATTCTTTATTATTCTCGTTGTAACATCCCCGTCGGTGCAAATTTACCGACCTGGTTCCGTTATTTATTATTCTCATTAGGATAACCGCTCTCATCAAGCAATCCGCATGCACGTGGTGATTTCTTTTGTTATTCTATTCTTTATTATACTCGGTTGGTTAAAGTTTTGACTTCTATACTCCATGAAATTAGTGGAATATCCTCGATATTTCAAGGCTTCATCCAAAGATATCTTTTCATGGAAGTATTCTTACGAGCATTCTTGAATTTTACTTTACAAAAGAAGTATCGTGTTGACAATTTGGATTTATTAGTTCTGAATAAATTAATTCTTGAACTTGTTTTATTGAATTCTTATATCATTGTCATCATCCTCATGTTTATATTTTTTTGAAAGTCATATGTGGCTGTGCAAATATGGCGTAGATGGACTTGGTATGTTTATGACTGAGGATTATTCGGTATAATCATGTTTAACCGTAATGTTACAAATGATGTTGTAAAAGTCCCTCATCGGCCCGTAGTGCATTGATGGATAGTTGTTGACATGATCATGACCATTGATGAATAAACGAATATCGTTGGCCAGTAGTCATGGATAATTTGTGGTCGTGATTCTAATGAATATCCTTGGTAGTAGTGCGGGGATGATGTGGATTATTTATTAAGGTCGAGTGTCGTGATAAAAAGTGATGAAAAACCTTTTTAAATCATAAAAGATAGTAGATTTTATTCTCTACTGACTCTTTTAATGGGTTCTTTGTTCATTTGTAGTTAAACTTGATGTCTATTGTATTTTATCGGTTTAACATTGTTGAAGGCTAATGATAATTTATTACGCATTATCTTAGTCATAATATTTCTTCTTGGGCTAGTTAAGTTTCACCCCTTTCTTTCACCGTTTCTCTTGAGAAATGATGGTAACGCAATGGACTAGTCGGGAAGCGGAGTGACTGATCTAGAGATTGTGTCTTAATAGTCCTCACTATTCTATAAAATAGTGTGATAATAAATGTAATAAAGACTTATTCTGAGAGTGGATATTGTCTAGAAGATAATATTTGTATTAAAACTCACAGCTCTTATTGTATATTTAAGATTGTATTTGTATTCTGTACCATGTATTTGACAACTTAGAATAGGTGATGTATACCTATTTTGGGGGTGCACAATACCCTTAAATATTTTTTTGGGATAATATTTTTTACTGGGCTAGTTGAGCTCACCCTTTCTTACATTGTTCTCTTCAGGAAATGAGAATGTAACCGGGACTAGTCGGAGAACGGAGTGACGGTCCAAGATAGTGTCTTAGTAGTCCTCACTATTCTATAAAATAGTGTGATAATAAATATAATGAAGACTTATTCTGAGAGTGAATATTGTCTAGAAGATAATATTTGTATTAAAACTCACAGCTCTTGTTATATATTTAAGATTGTATTTGTATTCTGTACCAAGTATTTGGCAACTCAGAATATGTGATGTATACCTATTTTGGGACGTCACAATACCCTTAAATTTTTTTTTGGGATAAAGAAAATTTTGTTGGGATAAGGAGAGAGAAAGAGTTTAATGAGAGTTAATTTTGAAAAAAATTATTATTAATTCTCTTAGATTTAAATAAACGTCAAATAATTAAGTTAAATGAAAATTTTAAAACGTCAAATAAATAAGGACAGATAGAATAAGTAGTACAGCTTTGTCATTGTCGTGAATTTGAAGACATGTAGTATTAATTAAACAATACTTTTTGTGAAATAACTTTTTAATAAATAAATAATATTTTATTGAGATAAATTAATTTCCTTTTAAATTGATCGATTCAGCGAGAATGAGATTACCTTTTATGATACGGAATAAATAAGATTAAAAAAACGTGTGAATTTAGACACAAGTGGGCCCCTCTTGTAATAAAAGAGTACTTCTAGGGTCACATTCTTCTAGCGATATTTTAACAATTTTTAATTTTTTTTTTATAGTATCTTTTAAAAAATATATTATATTTATTTCAATTGAAATTTTTATATAAAAATAAAATTTTAGATATAATTTAAATACATATTAAAAATAAAATATATACAGTCTCTATAAAATTTTTGTATGTATTCAAATTATATTTAAAATATTATTTTTTATAAAAAATTTAATTAAAATAAATATTATATATTTTTTAAGAATTACTTAAAAAAAACCTAAAAAAAATAATAATCCTTAAAATGTCATTAGAACGATGTTGTCCCCTAGACTTATTGGTAATAAAATGTCCACGTGTAGATGGACCGGGTCATCACCAGCTACCTACGTACTTCCTCCTCCAAGCTTTGTTAAAAGTTCAAACCATTGAATTAACCAATGGGACGGACAGAGACATGCTCTTCCTCCTCTATTCTTCTTATGCACTATCCTTCCACCGCTTTTCTATCTCTCTCCAAACCCTTACGCTAACCCTATCCAGACCTCATTACCATCACCTCTTCTCCAACATGTCCATCAAACTCAGCTCCCATGTCTTTGCAGGCAACCCAACTAGATCCAAAACCCCAAAGCCAAGCGACCCGATTTCACCCTTCTCTGCTCTCCAAACCCTCAAATCTCAACTCCTAGGTCACACACATGACCCATCTTCTCCGGATTTCAAGGTACTGCCCTTCAGAAAGGGCAGACCGCTAGCGGGCTCCATCGGTGATTCGACTCCGAGTTGGCATCTGGGTTGGTTGAGCTTGGATGATTGTAAAGTTTTCTTGGAAAATTCTGATGTTAATTTGACAGAAAATTCATTGGTTTATTTGGGTTCAAAGTCTGAGGAAGATGTAGTTTATTGGGCAATTGATGTGTCTGATGCTGGTGATTTGGTGAATAAATTTGGAAGTAGGCAACTTTGCTTTGTGGAGCTGAGGACCTTGATGGTTGCCACTGATTGGGCCAATGAGCTAGCTATGGCTGACCTTGCTGTTGCTGGGCATGTAAGTCGTAATTGACATCTGAATGTTTAATTCTTTACCTCAAAGTTGTAAAGCGCATTAGTTTTTACCTGTCTTTTGTGATGAGGAGGCTGTGAAGTTCAGTTATTCTTGTTTATTGGACATGCACATAGAACTAAAGTTTATTTTCAGATAAAATATACTCCCTCTGTTCCAAAATATAAGATCTTTTTGAAGTCGAATTTCTGATATTTTCAAAATACATTATTGACATGAATTAATTTAGTGTTAGACAATACAATTAGGAAAATTGTAAAATATCTAAACAGCACTTATTATTTTAAATAGTACTACTAATTACAAGAGTTATTGTTTTTAAATTACCTCAATTTTGAATTAGAAAATATCTCAAATTGACTTTTAAAAGTTAAACTCATCCTATATTATGAATGAAAAGGAGTATTTGGAAACTAAGTATACAAGTTTTGTCACCATGATAAGCATTTTTTCCTCCCTTTTTTGGGGATGATTGTTTATATAAGGTAGTAAACACCTATGTGGTGTTAAAATAAACCCTTTTCTTGTCCATTGAAGTTATGAGCATTACACTTTGATGTTGTGTTAGACATATTAAACTGAGGTGTAAAATGATAACTTCAAATATGCTCTACTTTTCAGTTTTTCTTCAAGTATGCTCTAGTTTTCAGTTTCATAGTCAGCAGCCAAGCATCAGTAAGATAAAATTAAGAAGGAAATGTTTTTTTTGAAATGAATAAATCATAAATATTCTTGAAATTCCTTTTCCAGTTTTGTCAAAAATGAAAGCAAACTGACGTCACGTGTTAAAAATTTAGAAAAAGGAAAATGAGAGTAAAAAGCTAACTGTTGATTAATAGTTGGAGAAATGTACGACGTTATCTTTTTTGTGCAGTACACTGATAACACCTTGTAAAACTCATTTTTCTATATTTAAACTGGGGAGGGAGGATTCAGACCCCACACCTAGGGTAGACTATGTGACCACCAAAGTATTCCTTTAGTGACATGTCATATTTGATTTATGTTTATTATTTACGGTCCATTATACGCCTAACAATTAGTGAAAGAAAGGTTTCTGGAGGACCTGTTTTTTTTCGAATTAGCTTTAATGTGGAAACTTGAAGGCAGTCTTAGTATAACTTGCATTGGACCAAAACATCTTTCATATTTATGGGTTACCTCTCAACCAGACGTTATTCTTGGTCTTCTTTCAATGCATGAATTATATCTAACCCGTTAAAATGGGAAGAGAAGGAAAATCATGTTCGCAAAGTCTCCTATGCTTAGATGTCAGTAAAATCTATTTCCAAAAGCCTGAGTTTCCCAGCTAGCCCAGTTTTCTCTGAACTTGAATCACTGTGAAACTTGAAGCCAATCTTAAAACAAGGTGGATCGAACTAAACACCCTTTCATGCTACTGATTACCTATTCAAATCAGCCGTGGTTCTTGTTCTTAATTCATTGCATGAATTATATCTAAAAAAATTTATAAATGGAAAAACCACTCTGCAAGTTAACTTACTGGGAATTGCATGTACATTCTCGATGATGGCTTTGGATCAGGCCAGAGCATTATTGGAATGGCATAACACATCTCGCTTTTGTGGAAATTGTGGAGAAAAAACAGTGCCCATGGAAGCTGGGAGACGAAAGCAATGTTCAAATGAGTCCTGCAAAAAGAGGATTTACCCTCGAGTTGATCCGGTAATGATGATTTTCAAATTTCATTGCTTTGACTGGTGTTTGATTTTGATTTTCTGGTTTCCTGAATGTGTACTCTCTGTTACCCAATTTTCCCTGAACAGGTTGTCATTATGTTGGTCATAGATAAACAGAATGACCGTGCGCTTCTAAGCAGGCAGTCAAGATTTGTTCCACGTATGTGGAGCTGTCTTGCTGGTTTTATAGAGGTATAATGTTCATAAACTTACTCTTACAATTAGGAAATCTACCATTGCTACATTTTAAGGAAGTCTCTTTTTGACCTAAAGTGAGCTTCTTCTTTTTGAAGTAGTCACCTATTCTTTATGTAACAGTAATTTGATTGAAGACAGTTAATAGAATATTTTTGGGATAATACACTTTTTGGTCACTGTACTAGGGTTCGATTTTCATTGTGATTACCGATTTTTTTTTATTACAATCGAATAACTGTACTCTCAAAAATTACAAAATGGTCATTACGTTCGATTTCCGTCCAAAAATTTGACGGAAATGCTGACTGTGCATATTGACCCGTTATTTTTGCTGACGTGGAGGACAGAAGGCTTGCCTTAAAAATTTTGTTAAAGAAAATGTTGCTAACGAGTGTTGAACTCCAGATCTCCCCAAACTAGAAACCTTATATTCCAACAAAAGCCACTGGACCAACTACTTATGATGCTAGAATTTATGTAACACTAATATTTAAACCACCTAGTATCGTTTATATGCATGTGAAGATGAGATAATAATAATTGTAATACTTGTAATAATTATTATTGTAATAATTGTAATAATTATTACTGTAATAATTGTAATAATTATTACTGTAAATATTATTTAAAACTAGTGGAAATATTATTTAAAATTTTAATTATTATTACAATAATTATTATTATTTAAAATTTTAATTATTATTTAAAATTTATTATTATTATAGAAATCTGTCTGATGCTTCCTCCCATGCAGAATTTGGAGTTTCGAATTATGAAAACTAGTAGTCTACTAAATTTAGTCCTTTGACTTGTTAATTTTGTTAGTTCTTGATTTCTCATCTAGGAAAGGAAACAGAGAATTTTGTTTTTAGTATTGCAATGTTTAGAGCAGTATGGTATTAATAACCATTCTCGACTTGTTCATAGATTTGGTATTGTTGGATCCGCCATTTGTTGCCAAATAATTGCTGCTGTTTGTACTGGTTAGATGTTTTTATCTTTCAGGTTCATTTAGTATAATGGAGATGGAGATTTATTAAACCCATATTATGATAACAATTGTTTTAAATACATCATTTTTTATGCAAGTAATTAATTAAATAGTCATTCAATTATTTGGTTACAAAGTAGTATATTTTTATAACAATATTTATTGTTAAATTTTTTTTTTTCCCATTTCAGTTAATTTTTTTATTTATTAATTAAATAAATTGGGTATTATTGCCATTGATGCAAACGCCAAATGTCCATTCCATCATTTAATATTATTTTTGTTTGATACAAAACAAAATCTTTTATTTCAATATGTTATTTACTTCCTTGGTAAAACATATTTCTTGTGCCTTTTTTCTACTGATTTTTTCCCCTGAAAAAATTAAGGTTTAAACGGTTACTCAATATATAAAGTATAATTTAAAAGTCAACTGTCGACCATTTAATAATTATATTGTCAAAAATTGTTAAACTCGTGCAAACTTTTCTTTAAATACCAAATTGAATAAATATTTAAATTTTTTACGTTGAATATATTTTTGTATAATCAAATGTAGACTTTAATATCGGCTAAACAGATTACAAAATAAATATAAATTTAATTTTAACCCGAGGTAATATTAAATATATATTATTTAAAATTTTAATTATTATTATAATAATAATTATTATTTAAAATTTATTATTATTATTACAATAATATTTACAATAATAATTATTACAATTATTATTAGTATTACAATTATTATTATCTCATCTTCACATGCATATAAACGATGCTAGGTGGTTTAAATATTAGTGTTACATAAATTCTAATATCATAGGTAGTTGGTCCAGTAGCTTTTGTTGGAATATAAGGCTTTTAGTTTGGGGAGGTCTGGAGTTCAACACTCGTTAGCAACATCGTCAACAAAAATAACGGGTTAATATGCACAGTCAGCATTTCCGTCAAATTTTTGGATGGAAATCGAACGGAATGACCATTTTGTAATTTTTGAGAGTACAGTTATTCGATTGTAACAAAAAAAGTTTCGGTAATCACAATGAAAATCGGACCCTAGTACAGTGACCAAAAAGTGTATTATCCCGAATCTTTTTACTATCACTGTTTGTTGTTTTTGTTTTGAGTAGAAAGTTTTTTTCCTGTACAATAATTTATCATTTTAACTTTATTGAAGTATTTGTTAGATGATCCATTTACTTTCCATAGCCAGGAGAAAGCTTGGAAGAGGCAGTGAGGAGAGAAACATGGGAAGAGACTGGCATTGAAGTTGGAGAAGTTACCTATCATAGTTCTCAACCATGGCCTGGTATTGATTCATTTGCTATGTGCTTTCATTTTATATCTGGTTTGATGCAGTTATAGGATAACAGAGAGTGTGTGGATGTTAACTAGAATAGTACAGTACAAATAAAGAGATAAGATTAGGAGCTGTGATTGTGATATAGTCTTTGTTATGATGACAGAGAAAACATCTTAGAACTTCACATACCAAATATATCAAAGGATAACAATCTACTTAAAGTTGGTATTAACAGATAGCTAGCAAGTGTGAGAACAAGTCTAAGTACCTGCAGTTTGCAAATATGCCAAAGCATGATTTTTTTTCCCTCCTGCCTACCCCTCTTAGCACTCTATCGCGTCGACTATGGGGTGTGTGTGTGCATGTTTAATTTATGGGGAACACATTCTGCTTATTTCTCCTAAGCTATTTTTCATTGCTACTTAAGGTTTTCCTGCGCTGTTTTTTTGGTTTGTTGCAGTTGGACCTAGTAGCATGCCATGCCAATTAATGGTGGGATTTCTGGCATATGCGAAATCGCTTGAAATAAACGTGGACAAGGAAGAGTTGGAAGGTACTTCAAAATTTAATATTCTAAAACATAGCTGTTCGTACCATTTCTTCTCTTTCTTTTCTATTACCATAGTTTCTTCTTTTGAATGCTTATGACCCTATAATTCAGTATTATTACATCTTACTTGGAAAGGAGGTTTTATTTTTTCTACCACATTCTAGTATTTTCAGGGAAATCGGAGAAGATACCAAAGTTACTAGTTGCAATAATTTCTTTCCAGTTACTATTTGCATACATTGCTTTTCCAGTGGGTTCAACTATTTAAGCAAGAAGTCACCTTTTTAAATAAGCACAACAAGAAGTGACGTCATAAGACCTTCGAGCACACTGATAATACCCATTATTTTAGAATGTTTATGCCTCACAACACTCAACTTAATACACTAGAATAAAATTATAAAAATATTTTGAAGAAAACACCTCATTCCTATGCTACAATTGACTAGAAGAAGAATGAATTTTGTGATGCTAGGCGGTGTAATATGCTAGATGCCGACACTTGTAGTGTAATTGTTTAGTGTGATTTGAAGCACATCTTCTCCAGAATTCAACGGTAAATGGTAATGTTGCTGAATGAATTATAATATTTTCAGAAGTATAAACCGTCTTGGCTTCTCTTCTTCTTTTCCCCTCCCCTTCCCTTGTTTGTTTTCTCTCCCTTCTTTTTGGGTGGTGCTTTGGGGAATGAGGGGTAGCATTTAAAAGAGTAAGATGAACTGTTGTTGATGATTGTTGCAATTCTAGTAGTTGATATATAGTGGTTTAACCTTGAGATTTTGTTTGCTTAGACGCTCAATGGCACAGTCGAGAAGATGTCAAGAAAGCATTGACTTTTACTGAATATGAGAAGGCACAAAGGACAACGGCAATGAAAGTGAACCAGATGTGCAAGGGAGTGGAGAAAAGTCTTAACCTATCTGCAGACTTTAATAAGGAAAGCGGGGAACTCGCTCCCATGTTTATCCCTGGACCCTATGCAATCGCTCATCACCTCATCTCTTCGTGGGCCAATGAGGTTGGAGTAAATGACATTGAAGCACAAGCGGAAAAACCTAATAGTTCATTATCAAATTTGTAGCAGAGACGCACAAGTCACAGGATATATTCATCCATCCTTGCGGGTTGAATTTTGTTCAACTTCCGAAGAATGGCAGCATATCCTTTCTAGACAGTAAAAAGTAATTTGACATTTGAGCTTATATAGGCCTAAATCATTATTGTAACAATTATATGATACATACAATACAAATCACTTTCAGAATATAGAAGTGACATGTACAATTCCCCAGTAATAAGATCATGTTTTGTTCCAATTACATCATCAACTGTTCTCTTGTGAGATTATGTATTTTCCATTATTTTGGTCCCATCATCAACATGCCTAGCGAACAATCTTACTTAAATTTGAAGTGGATGGTTTATCTGCTTTATTTGTGTTATGTACTACATGGTTAGGTAAGGTAAAAAAATTGGGTCTTGCAATACATCCGATCCTTTTTAAATTTTAAATTGATCCATGACTCTGATTTCCTTACAAGGTCTGTGGACTGTGGTATCTTCTTATGTTTGTAATAATATCTTCTCATTTCTCACCTTCTGCAACATAGCAATAGCAATAGCAATCAATATTAAGATGAATCATGTATGTATTCCATAAATTTTCCAAATTATAATTTTCTTGTACATAATATTAAAATGAATCACTTAATTTGATAATCAAAAAATTAATAAATACTTGTCTTCGTAATTGCCGTATTAAGTTTTCAGAAGCAACTTTCAATTTCTTTTACATAAGTTGAGTAAAAAAGATATTAATTTCATTATAAGTTCACAAATAAGTATCATGATCAATATAGTTATTAACTTCATAATCAAAATGTTAATTAATACCATAATAACAGAAATAATAAATATTTAACTCATATCGTAATTAAAATATATAAATATTTAATTAAGAAGGTGTCCGTTTAAATAAAATAAAATTATTGATTTCAAAAGCAATTATTTTCCAAATTATAATTTTTTTGTGCATTAAGAAGGTATGGTTTGTTGAACTTTTACAAATTAGCTTGCTCTTTCAAGTTTCAAGTATTATTAAGTATGGACAAACTTGTAAATAAGTTTAAAATTTTATGATAAGTAAATGTATATATTTTTGATGTTTCATGAGAAATGACTTATAAATGGAAAAAGGAATGGTTGGCTTGGCCCTTCCCTTCCTTGGGGGCTTATAACAATCCGTTTGGTCTCGCCGTAACGGATTCATAACGTGGCACCAGACCAGCCCATGCCCATTGCATAAAATACCTCCTCCATTGTAATGTAAAGCAAGTAAGCAGCTTGAGCCAAGTATCACTCAAAATTCGTTACGCTCGACCTAAAACCCTCATTACTTATCTCTCTCTAAAATGGCCATCTTCTTAAAAAAACTGGCTAAAGCTGCACCGATCGCTTTTCCTCATGCATTTCGAGGCCAATCCAACTCCAGTTTCACCAATTTTCGAGTTCCCTTTGGAGCAATTGCTGCCATTTCTGGCGGAATATCGTATTTCTACTACTTCGATTCACCAAATCTGGTATTTTTCTCATTTTATTTTATTTGTTTTTCATAACATATCATCGGGATTGCGGTTTAAGGCTTCGTATAATTATTTGAAAGTAAGAATTATCAATATTATTTCTGAAGAATATATATTCGCCATTGTGATGCTTGTAGTGAGTATTTTCATTGTCCATTGCTGCACTAAAGTGTTTGAATTTGGATTCTTAAATGTTGGGTTAGTTTTTAGTGGGTTAGATTGTATGTAATACTTTTCCTTCTTTTTGCATGAATGTAAAAACTTGTTATGCCAATTAGTAGGATTTATAACATAGTTTAAGATAGCATGTGTTTCAGTGCGAGTTGAGAAACTGTGAATGAAATTTATAACATAAGGTTGTTAGAGGCTGGATGAAGCATCTGACTTCACTAGCAAGTTGCAAAGAGGCCAGGTATGGAAATAAGACCCTGACAATGGTTCCATTTATAGGAGTAGATGATTAGAAAATAATATTAAGGTTTGTTTGCGATGTCTAAGAGCACTCATGAGCAAGAAGTACGGACAGCAAATGTACAACTAAATTTAACAAAATCAGTCTGAACTATTTTAACAGTTCCAACAGACTAGAACTATGGCTACATGTTTTTGGTCAAGAGTCACTAGTAAGGGTACATCAGTGACAGTGAAGATCTCATACAATCTAGAATAATACCTGCCTACTTAATTAAGTGAACTATAACCCCTCTAATATTAATTTGTAATGTTGTAGCACTCTAGTGAACTAGTATGTTAAGAGGAAAAAAAATGACATTTTTCAAGTGGTCTCCATTAGACTTTCGATGTCTAGCAAGTTCTGGCAGTTGAAAGGTCCGTGTGTAGTTTCTACTGCCAAGATTTGATGACCAGTACACTTATAGGCTAAAGAAGTGACCGGATCTTAAAAGTTGTATGTTTGGACATTATGTGCCTAAAAAATAAAATAAAATAAAATAAAGAAAGAGTTCCTAGGTCAATAGTCTGGCAAAGGCTAACAAACTAATATAGGTTTATGTAATGGTTCTTCTCTATTATTCTATCAATCCAAGCAATCTCTCTCTCTCTCTCTCTCTCTATATATATATATATATATATATATATATATATATATATATATATATATATAGGTCATAGGTAGTCATGTACTCAGAATACAAAATTAGATCTAGTTCTTGGCATCTTTGTTTTCTTATCATGTATTTATGGACTCTCCGAAAATTAAAGCTATATGTTTGCATTACTAATTGCAGGTTCATTTAGATCAAATCAATGAAGAACCTGGACAGAGAGTTGGTGGGTTTCCCTTCTTTCTTTCTCTATTTGGATTGCAAAATTATGCAGATTAATTATGTTGATATATCATGTTCTGATCAGCAATTCAGTAGACTGTGAGGCTTCACATACAGAATCCACCTGTTGATATTATTAATGGAATGAAACTGAACATTTTCATACGGCTTGTTAAATTTTTTATAATTTTGCTTTCAAATGAGTTTGGCTTCATCTCTTTATACCTTAATGCAATTCAAAAGGTTATTTCCTTCATGAAGAGGAAGTACCAAAGGAGACTATAATTTGCAGTAAGAAAGAAATTTCTGAGATTTGAAGCATTTCCCTTGTCAGCTTGCAGAAATCAGTCATGCCTGAAACTTGAGTTTTCCCCCCTCATTGATTAAACAAGAAAATAGAGATCATTATTGTATATAATCTTTAACAGGGATCAGTCAGATAATACCATACAGCTAGTAGTCCATCATCTCAGGAAACTGGCTTAACTAGAGTACTCGATTCTTACCCAGATCTGTTAGCTTCCTAACCCCCCCTAAAAAAAAGAAAAGAAAAAGCACACAAGAACCGGACTTTCGATTTGTGTGCACCTGTACAAATATTTTGCAAGTGCTCATTTGAAAAATGTACTGTACACTGATTTTTCTTTATTTGTACTTTTTTGTTAAAAATAAAATATTACTAAAGAAGAAATCTTACTTCGACTGCTACATTTTTGAATGATTAGAATATGTGAAGTTAAACATACAGTATACAGTAAACTGCATACGTTAGACTTTCAGCTTCATTCATTCTCAGGTCACAAGCTGATGCTTTTGTTTTTTCAGCACTCAATCCTGATAAGTGGATTGAATTTAAGCTTCAAGATAAGGCAAAGGTCAGCCACAATACTCAATTATTCAGGTTATCATTTTCTCTTACGTATTATTCTAATTTTTTCACTAAAGAGAGTTCGTTGGATGGTATTGAATCTACTTAGGCATATCACATATTAGTTATTACTTATTACCATGAAACAACAGTCTAGTTTCTCTTGGGAAAGCCAAGTTTTTCCACAACTTAACTTCTGTTTGTAATGCAGAGGTGAAATTATGTTTCCCTAGCAGAGAAGTAGACTTTCAGTCTCATGACTTTTTGAGTATGTGCTCACAAAAGAGGGGAATTGTCCGTATTGGCAATTTTCACTTTTCATATCCTATTCTAATCCCTCCAACCCAAAGTTTAAAAATTATAATATTTTGAAGGGCAGCTAATTTTAGTGTTAATCATTCTTATTTTTGACACTTCTCGCTCTTCAGACCTGTGGGACTAGCGACTTGTACATTCAGGCCATCACAATATGTCTGCAAACTCTGGAATAAATTTTCTCAGTAGTAAACATGAGGAGTCATCTGCATTCTATGTAGAGCATAGTGAATTTGTCCTAAAAATTACTGGATGAAATTTATAATTAATATATATCATACGAGTTGATCGAATGACTTGTTAGAGTTTAATGCAAGTATTTCTCTTTTCTCCAAACGCAGGTTTTCATTTGATCCCAATGCCAAGTTGGGCCTTGATGTCGCGTCTTGCCTCATTACTAGGTAAGTTTCACAGTACTTGATAATTATTGCTTCTAGAGTCTTTACAGTTTCCATAGGAGTTTCACAATTTTTAGAATCTAGCGGTTATAGGGTTAGTAATGTTCATTTACTAAATATGCAAGTCTTTATAAAGTTTATTAGATATATCTACCGCTGTTTAGTATCTTGATATGCTCTTTTTCTCATTGTAGATACCCGTTACCGCAAGATGCTGAAGGAAAAACAAAATATGTCATTCGCCCGTGAGTCTTCTCATTTGCATTCCAATTCTTGATTTAATACTATAATATTTTGCCCTTGATTACTTGATTCAAAATCTTTCAAGACGTTAATCTCTGTTTTACAATCTATATTTATTATTGTTAGATCTCGTATCCCATTTTCGAAATCATAGTTTATTGTCTCATATACTTGTCTTTTCGGTTACTACCTTAGTTTGGTTTGTAGGTTCACACTCTGACAAGCTCTATTTATCACCATATATATGAAGTGTATCAGAATGTCACATGTGAGACTCTAGAATAAGATCATTGTCAAATGAGAACGTTGGATATGTTCCACATCCGTAATGCTCTCCAATTTTAAAATTTTAATTGTTGTAACTTATAATTAAATTATATATTTGGGAAAAGGATAGTTAGGAAATTTCATATAAATACAGTACCTGATTTTTTTGTAAAATGATCTCTTTTCCTGTTTACAAATCTTTTTGTGGTTAATAATCAGGATGTTATAGGAGAATTTGAAATGTAAATTACAAATTATTTAAAATCCAGATGGAATAGAATGGTATTGTTGGTGTATGCTTTTTTATAAAGATTGTCATCACTCCCTAATGCTCATTGTAGGAAATGAAAAAATAATAGATGAATAGCATGCAAATGAGAAGTCGACCATTAGAATTTTCCAATCTGAAGATTGCTCTCTAAATTAGAAAATGTTCTCTTTGCCTTATTCTTCATCTCTTTTAAAGCAAAGTTGGATAAGTAATTTATAGTTTATTAATTTAAGATGAATTTCCTACTACCTCCATTACAAAGGCAAGTGATCTTATATTTTGGAATGGAGGGAGTATATATATATATATATTATCAATCATGATGTTTTGGATGTGATCTATGGTAGATGTGGAGAGTGAGTGTGATGCTAATACGGTATTTGCATTCCTAGATGAAGTTCCGGTGCATGCCTGAGATATCTCAACAGAATGGGAGCTCAGCTGAGGAATTGAATGTTTTTATTTTTAAGTCACCTTGCTTCTCACTGCATTACTTGTTATTAATCTTATAAATAGTTAACTGTAAGTTTTAATTTTAATCTTGTTATGTGACTTTGTCTTCAGGTATACTCCTATATCAGATCCGGACTCAAAAGGACACTTTGATTTGTTAATTAAGGTAGAGCTTTGCTACCTACTTGTTATCATCTTGTAAGCCTACTCTGGCACGGAAATGTCTGCATTTTCCTAATTGTTTTCTACTTATCTATTCTTCTTACAAAATATTTGCAGATTTATCCGGATGGGAAAATGAGTCAGCATTTTGCAAGCTTAAAACCTGGTGATGTAGTAGAAGTAAAAGGGTAAACCATGTAGATGATCTCAAGAAAAAGGAAAAAAAATCACTTGCATAGCAAATTGAAGCAATACTTTTATTGAATATATAATACCTTTTTAAAAACATTATTCCATATATTCTTTGCACTGACTCTAGTTAATTTCTTGCAGGCCTATTGAAAAACTCAGATATACTCCTAACATGAAGAAACATATTGGCATGGTAAGGGCAGGGGGTTCTAAGAACATCAGGTGGCCACATGAGAATAAAATAAAAGATGCAATAAAAAATAAACTAAATCATGCTGATCAATGTATTGTTGTAATTTCTTGAAATGCATATTTTTTTTTATAAAAACAATGATAAAAAGTCGTTGCTTTCTGTTAACAGTCATAGATTGATAGATCAAATGTATAAATTGTAGAATCACTTTTCTATCTTAAATGTAAACTTATTCTTTTTCCAGATTGCAGGCGGCTCAGGCATCACTCCAATGCTTCAAATAATTGAGGCTATTTTAAAGAATCCTGATGATAACACCAAGGTTGCCCTGGTTCTCAATATCTCTTACATCTCATGTCTGAAAACTGCTCTAGCAAACCTATGTTTAAGTTTTTACTAAATCGCTAAAAGCTTGAGAACTTAGCACTATCCCGACTAAATTGCTCTCGCTACATTTTGTACATGTTCTTTTAACTGAACGTATTACTTGCATCGATGATGACTGTTTATCCTTTAATCCCTTCAGATTTCACTGCTCTATGGTAATGTATCTCCAGATGACATACTACTCAAAAAGAAACTTGACGTGCTTGAAGACAGCCATCCAAATTTGAAGGTAGAAATTGTATTATAATGAAAGAACTGTAATTCTGTGTCCTTATATTTTGTTTTCTTTCTAGCTAAATTTCCTCATTTCTTAATGAAAACTTCCAGATATTTTACACTGTGGATAATCCATCAAAGAACTGGATGGGAGGCTCGGGATACATATCGAAGGATATGGCTGTGAAAGGCCTACCTGGTCCCAGTGAAGATTCTCTTATACTGGTAAGTTTTCGCTCTTACGTTACAGGTCAAGTGTTCAACTTTCAATGTTTTTAACTGCATGATCGATCTATGGCATAAAATATTGGGATAAAGTGGGAAATAAATTATGGCATAAAATATTGGGAAAACCTAAGCCCGGAAAAAACTTGAGACTACAAAACAAGGTTACCAGTCAGTAACTCCACTAATCATCTCAATTATCCATCCTTCATTATCTGCTTGTGTTTGTATTTTTGGGGGTTCTCCCTTTCCAAGTTTACATAAAATAAAAGGGAAAATGAAGAAATAAAAATTCAGTTTCTTACTTTCTTAATGCTTATGTTTAAGGTATTGTGTGGAGTATTTTTATATACATTTGAAGAATCCTGGTGATTTGTTTTAGTACTTAAAAGACTATTATTTTGTGCAAAAGATTTTGACTGGATGTTTCTTATGCACAAAGCACAATAACTGAATGAAGAGGGTAAAATTTAAAAGCACTGAAAATAAGGCTAGCTCAAAGTTTAGCTAGCCTTATGCTTTGAAGATCTCAGCAATGCGAGGCCAATAAGTAAAAAATGGGGAATGATAATGTGACGACTGCATGAAATATCGCCTAAAGTTTGGTATTTGAAAATGGTAAATGTATTGACACATTTTTAATCTAAATTTTTTCAAGAAAATGTAGGAGCACTAGACAATTAGAACGGTCTTAAGAATCTTTTTATATTTGTTTTATGCTGAGTTTTTTCACAACCAAGTGAGCAACTGAAATTTTGTTACTTTGTCAGGTATGTGGTCCCCTGGAATGATGAAACATATATCTGGTGACAAGGCAAGAGACCGTTCGCAAGGCGAGGTATACTGAACATCATACATTTGTATATTGACTACAGATCACTGAGAAATCTAATCTTCCTTGATAATTTTTTCCCTTTGTACTTTATGCAGCTCACCGGCATACTCAAAGAAGTTGGATATACAGAGGATATGGTTTACAAATTTTGATAGACCAAGGCAATTAGCAATTAGCAATTTCAGAACAAGTTATTTTTTGAAAGCTATGATTAAAAAGACCAAAAGTTAGAATAAGCATGAGAATATGATTAGAGCAGGTTGCTCCCGTCCTGCTAAGATGGTGTGAATTCTACTCTATTCCTGTGCTAAAACTAGGAATAGAGTCGCGTTTGTGTACCCATGTCTGTTAATTTCATGTTCTTGAACAAATGGAATCCAGGGTGGTGTTGATGGTCTCCATCACAATGTTATAATTGTAGTGTGCTTGAACTTTCCTTTTTTTTTTCTTTTTTTTTTTGCGATCAATTTATTAACAACTGAGTTTATATGCATAGTTTGAACTAAAAATTGAGGGGTAGGAGCAACTTTGTTTGTTGGTTGGTTGGTGTGCTGAATCAACTGCTACTGCTGCAGAATGCAACAATGTTTCCCCTTCCCCTTCCCCTTCCCCTTCCCCTATAATAAATATAGAGTAAACTGTTTTACAAGTCAAAGGAAAACAAATTTACTACTATGAATGACAAATAATATTTTTTCAAGACTTGTGTGAATTAATATAATTCTATAGCATGTTTTTAAATGAATTTATGATAACTAACTAACTAAATTGAAAAAAATAAAAATAAAGTTATCATGGAAGAGTGACTGCTGAACACACATGCACCTGCTTTCTTGTATCCAAAAAAATAAAAAATAGAAAAATAAAAAATAAAAAATATAAAATAAAAAATGGAAAATGGGAACCGAACCCTCTACCTTTCCCCTCTGCCTCGAACTCCTCCAATAAAACCCCCCAAAATTACAAACAATAATTCACAAGCTAGCGAGAAGCTTGATTGATTTTATCGTCTGCATCCCCTCGCCTTTAGACCAATCCCCTTTTTCATAAAAATGTTAAATTTTCACTGATTCACCATTGAATAGAAAACACACTCGTCTTTTCGTTTCGTTTCAATTCTCTTCTAAAATGGACCAAGAACTACTGAAACGATACACCGATTGCGTCTACTTCTTGGCTTCTCCCCTCACTTGCAAGAAGGTTCGATCAATTTATTTTTGCCTTTTATTTTCGTTTGTAATGCTGCGAGTTATTATAGTTTTCTTTTGCCGATTCCGTGTTCTCCGATGTAATTGTATAATGTGGGTATGGTGGATTATAGGGTTTCTCTTTCTAAATATTATTTAGGGTTTTGCATTATATGTATGTCTCTATATGGGTCCTATTTTTCTGCTTCTGAAGTTTGTCTTTTATTGTTGGGTATCATTTTGAGATGAAGAAAAACAGATGTTGTGTTATTTTATTTTTTAATTAAAAGTTTTTAAGTTTGATTCATTGTATATCGGTAGATAGAAGACCCATAAACTCTTGATTTAAAGTTTAGATAAGTCATTGGATTTATACATATGTATTCTTCATTTCTTATACTTTTTGCTGATATATATTTGGATGACTGGACTTTTTTTTCTTCTATTGTTCTTGTTAATTTAGTTTGAGTTTGAAACATTGTGCTTAATGGCTCATGTGGCAAAAAATCTATAGTTTTCTTTTTTCCTCTCCCTTTTCAGGGGCATGAATGTGAGTACAGACACAGTGAGATTGCGCTGATCAACCCTAGAGATTGCTGGTATTGGTTGGCAGGGAGCTGTCTCAATCCCAACTGCGCTTTCCGGCATCCTGTAACTTGCTATTGCATTTTTAAGCTTTTTTCTGCATGCTATTTCTTTGGCAGTGTAATGGGTTAATATCATTTTATGGAGAAGCAAAATGAATTTGGGTGGCATAGTCACATATATTATTATGTTTTTTAATTTACAATATGATGGTAAATTATAAATAGTTATAAACCATTAACTGTTTGCATAAATTTAGGTCTGTAGATTATTGATTGTTTGATTTTATATTACAATACATGGCTGAATAGTCTCTACTTGGCCAATGCTCTCACTAATAACAATTATAATGTGTGTGTGTCTTAAGTGTCTTGTTCTTGCTTAGCAGTGTGCAAACCTTGTTATCCTAGTCAAAGTAGCAGAAATTCCTGTAAGCTTTAATGTCCGTGGTTGTTGGCATTTTTGTTCTAAAAGATTTCAGACAAGAAAAGCATGGAAGTTGAGTTTAGGTCGACCATGCTATTAAAAGCAGCAGATAGTCTAGTTGGAACTTGATCATCTAAGGTGCCAGTTTTCTTTTGTCCTGATAGCTAGCTAAGCTTCACTGTAATTTATGCCTAATTTATGAATTCAACATGTATTAGACTTTGCCAAGACCTCATTTTTAATACCCCTACGTTTGTTGCTATGTATAAGTGGGCTTAGTGTTGGATATGTATTATTTATTTACTTTTATAAGTTGAAGCGTCTACCTTCAGCCCTCAACAAGATTTCAGTTTTGTGGCCTTGGTTTTAGTTTTACTTTCCAGGACATTGGAATTTTTGGATGTTCTTGTTCATCATAAATAGAAATAGTGCAAAAATATATCTTTTTGATGGCCTTCTGTTCAATTTGTTAGGTTTTTAACCTTCAAAAGAAGATCTCATTCTTTGAAAGATATTTTGGGCATGGTTCCTTCTGTTCAATTTGTGGCAAGATAAGTGCAGAGACACTCTCCACATGCTATAATATTACTACTGTTGTTCAACGGCAGTCTGCAGTACTAGGTGTCTGAGGCTGATTACTTTTGTTTTTTGAGGTTGAGTAGTCTGTGGAGATGTTGATTTAAAGTTTACAAAAAGGTTAGGGTAAGGGTTTGAGGTTGTAATTATACAGGAAATAAAAACCTTAGTAGCTTTCATGGGAGCTGTGATGTACTGCGCAAGCAGCACTATGCATCTATTATGAGTTTCTTGGATGGCTGTTTGTTATAGGGAATTATAAAACATATTAAATTGGGTTTCTGTTTTGTGTGTTGGAAGGAGTGGTTTCGGTTCTACTAGCAGGTTAATTTGTATAAGTAAAGGAAAAGAAGAAAATTTGAAGTAGTATAAGCAAATAAGGAAGTAGGCTGCAGCCTTCACACCTAGAGTTTGGGTGATAAATCTGCCACCCCCAGGGAAAAGCTTTAAAATTCAGAAAAATTCCCTTATACTGTTCTCTGCGAATTTGAAATGCCAAACATGTGGTAGTATATAAATTTACGAATCAGAAATATTTTTATATGACTGGTAGATCTCAAGTGGAACCCAAACATACTAAACTCCAAAATCTTTGTCAGCTTTGATTTTACTCTTGTTGGAGCTTTCTTATGCATCACTTTTCCTCTCCCATTTATGTATCGGACTTGAATATAAATTACTTTTTTTTCGTTTATTACGATTAAACTTCTAGCGTTGTAATTTTTATCTATTACTTGTTGGATTATGTTATTTGATCCTAATTTGTTAATTTTGCAGCCGCTTGATGGGCATATTGAGGCATCATCTGAATCTTCTCTTCCTCGGTACGACAGTACTATTCCCGTGAACAGGACAAATGTTCCCTGTTACTTCTACTTCAATGGATTTTGCAATAAAGGTGAACGATGCTCTTTTATGCATGGACCTGATGATGATACACTTGCTTGGAAATCTGCACAAACAGCTTCCACAGTCAATGATGCAGCAGTCGTGGATAAGAAGATGGCCACTAGAAGCGACACTGGGTTAACACCAATTGAAACACAGATCAATACATCCGAAACTGCCATCAAGGGATCAACAGAACCACAAAGCAAAGCTAAAGAGGATTTTCACCAGTTGGCTCCTAGTAATGTTCCAGAGAATAGTGTTTCTCCACATACTTCAGATTCCAAGTGTGAAGAAGCTGCTTTAGTACGGTCAGAGCGGTTGCCTCCAGCAGAAGGCTTTGTTGAAAGCAGTTCTCTTGTATGCACTGATCAGAGCTCAGAGGACCAAGTAGATTGCCATCTTGAGCGAGAGGAATGGTTGGAATCATCCCCAGGTTTTGATGTTATTGTAGATGATAGATTGGAAGATATGGTTTATGAAGATGATCCAGAGTATGTGCCGTCCCTTGATGTAGAAAGAAGGGAGCTGAATAGCCAATTCTTGGGGTATGATTATGAAAACCCAGTCGGGTATGATCCTGCATACCCTGATGCAGGAAATTTTTATGAACAAATATTACATGATTCTTATGATCATTTAGATGATGAGCATAACTCTGACTATACCAGAAGAACTCCCAGACAATCAAGGGAAAGAGTGTTTGATCGTCTTTCACCACAAAAAAGGAAGTTTTCGGGAATGGAACTGGCTTGTAATGGCAGTAATATGGATCTTCGGGACCATCTAAAGAGACGCAGGTTGGTTGATGGTCATTCTGTCACCCATTTCTCTAAAAGACACTACTCATCCCATTTGATTGGTCGAAGCAGGGAAAGGCCTCAATGGCAGGGTTCACAAAGGTATCATGGAAAACTGGCATCTCGTGTGGAGAAGAACATACTTGGATCATGCAGCGACCCTGAAATTCATCTGAATGATGTCAACCAGCAAGGAAGGTTGAGGCGCTCTCAGCAGCAGTACAAGGAGAGGAGACCTGGTAAACAGCAGTTGCTTTCCTCTGTAGTAACGAGGAAGTCAGTGCCAAAGACTAGGAGATCTACTGAGGAGTCCTCTGTGTTTTCAGGGCCCAAGACCCTTGACCAAATCAAAGAAGAGAAAAAGAATGCCTACGAAAATGGTGATTCATTTAGGAAAGTGAGACATTCTAGCAGAGCATCGTCAGAAAACTTTCAAGGTCCTAAGCCATTAAGTAAGATTCTTGAGGACAAAAAGAGGTTGGTTTCGGTGATCAGCAGCTAGAAGAACCACCATCTGTATTGAGCGGGAATAGAAACTATGCCTTTTGACTATTCATATTTAGTACGTTGTTGCCAAGGATGAGTTTAGTGAAGAATGAGATCTTTTGCATATAATGGCAACAAAAACATTTTGAGAAGCCTTCTTCAGCATGGTCATTGAATATTATTGTGATAGGAACTTATTATCCCCAATATTAGAGGGAAAATGCAGTGTTGTTAAAACTTTGTTACACATACATGAGAGCTTGAAGAGAACCTCCCAAGTAGTATGGCCTCTTCAGAAGATTGCTTTCATCAAGGGAGAAGCCAGATTATGCATGGTGGAGGGGAGTTGCCTTTTTTCGTTTTGTTGACAAAAAAATATTTTGTAGTTTTAAATTTTTCTGAAGTTGAAAATTTTCCTCCCCTGAATATCTTAATGACTTTGACTGCCTTTCGTACACGAGCCTTGTGTTTTTAAAGCATTTGAGATGTTAATTTTGATTTCTGTGAACTAGGTAAAATTGCAAGATATCCACCATAAGCCACCACTATCAAATTAGTTGAGGGAATGTTTTTATCCTTTTTGGGTAAATAAATGAGTAGCAAGCAACCTGTGTATGTTGCATTCAGTTGTTTAATTCAGCAAATGGTTTTTCTCGTGCATTTTCTTTAAATCAATGTGATGGTGCTGGAAGTTTGTTGCTTTTGGAAAATGATAACCATATTTTGACCAAGTGCTTTGGTAACTATCTGGTCAGGTGTGTTGCTTATTCTTGTTCCCTCTTCACTATGCCTATCCTATGGACAATTGAAAAGTGAATAAATGTAAAACTGTGAATCGGCCTTGACCAAGTAAAGTAGATGATGACCTTACTCACTCTTCAAGATTTTTGTCATTTTCCTCGTCTCTCCTCTCCTCTCCTCTGCTCTCCTCTACTCTCATATATATATATATATATATATATATATATATATATATATATTTCTCTCTCTCTCTCTCTCTTATTCAATTCAATTCAATTGAATATATACCAACCAAGAGTGGCAAAGAGAGATGGCTTCATTGCCAAGGTCTGAAATATCATTTAGAAGATCAGGTTCATCTGGTTTGGTTTGGTCCGGAGAATTAAAGCCAATAAACACCAAAGAAGCTGCAGGTGGTGGTGGTGGTCATAAAGCAGCAGCTGTCAAAGATGATCAAAGACAACAACCATATCGGACGCTGCAAATTACTCACACCATCGACCCGCCTTCTCCTAAACTCTCCGGATGTGGTATATGTTTTGGGAAGCCGGCCAAAAATACCCGTAAGCCAAAACAAGGCCGGCCCCCGTAACCGTAAGTCCTACCTACCTACCTACCTACCGAGCTAGTTTTTTTTTTCCCCTTAAAATTAATTTAAGTTTGAGTTGGACATTAGTAGTTCATGCGTGATGCTCCTAACTAGTACCTTTTACCAATTTTTTTTTTTTGTTGCTAAATTACCAAATTATATTTACCATATATATAGTATGTATGGTTATGATGCCTAGCTAGTCAATTCTCATAATTTATTTCAAGAAGAAAAAGAGAACATATATATTGAGATAAATTTAGAGTTGGCCCAAACCAAATTTACATGCTTTTATTTTCTTCTTTTTATTTCTTTTGTAACTTTAATTTTTTGTGTGTTATTTAGTTCGTGGGGATTAGGCAGTTTCTTTGACACACAGCTTTGTTCTTGTTATTTTAGTTCATGTATCATAAATTCTTGTGTATATTCTCCTTCTTTGAAATGAATTGGATCTGGGTTTGAAATTTTACCAATTTATGTTATGGGACTCTCTCTCTCTCTCAGTCGTCAAATGGGTCCCTTCCTAGCCATTACCCGATAATAATGAGAGTAGTTAGTATGAAATTAACTTTGATCAATTGATTAATACAGTGTCGATACGTAGATCAAAAGATGATCTCTATCTGCGTTTTATCTGCGTGTCAATACTGTGTTAGTACCAACTTATTTAACTTCATGATAACTAGATATAATAATAATAATAATGCCTCATAAGATGAGAGGAACAGGTTGGAGTGTTCAAAGTTCAAACAAGATAGGCTGTACTCTCAATTCTCATCTATATTTGGACTATTTATTATATATATTCTATTTATAATAATAGTAATTGATCCATAAATAAATAGTACTTAATTTAGAATCCAGCAATCATCTTTATCTTTCTGGATTATTTAATAGTAGTTTTTTGAGAATGAAATAACGAGTATATGCCCATAAATAAGTACATAATAATTATTAATTAAATATTCCCTCCTTTTGTAAAGAGTCTTATTTGTCTCTGGTCTTAATTATACACATCAAATTAATTTGTAATGTAAATTTATTCTAATTTTAAAAATAATAATTCTTTTTTTTTGCTTTGTAATACTTTTTAAGTAGTTTAGAATATCAACTATTGCATTAGTTAAAATTAAATAAAAACCCACATTAATTTTGAATTCTAAGATTTTTTAAAGTAATTGAAAATAAAATTAAATAAGACTTTTTATTTGTTTTTGCTTATAACAAGAATACTGTCTTTTTCTTTCAATAATTTCCCTTAGTTTGATCGCCTAACACTAACAAGAGGAGTATTCGCCAGCCGACCCGACCCGACCCGACCCATCATTTTCTATGCACTGTTTTGAATATATTTTCATAATTGATTGATGTGTGTATACATATTCTTCATACGTGCACGTTAGTACCTCTACATATGCTATATATACACATAATAAGGAGATCAATTAAAAAATGTGTTCTTTTAGGGGGACATTTCTAGCGAATTTTTTTTTTTTTTTTTTTTGTAATATCTTTTAAAAAATGTATAATATTTATTTCAACTGAAATTTTTATAAAAAATAGTATTTTATGTGTAATTTGGATACATACAAGAAATAGGGTCTGTACAGTCTATACAATCCTGTTTCTTGTATGTATCCAATTTACACATAAAACACTATTTTTTACAAAAATTTTAGTTGAAATAAATATTATATAAAAAAAAAAAAAAAAAAAAAGTCGCTAGAAAATTTCCACAAAAAATGTCCCCCTAGAATTTCTGTTAAAAAATATTGGCTGAATTAACTGGATTATTTTGGTTGGTGGTGAGTTAATTTAAAAGAAAATATTATTTTTTTGAGTTATTTATAAAAATAAACTCTAAAAACTTTATCCACGCATACTTATCATATTGAAAACTCGTATTATCTCGGCTCCTCGAGTTTTTCTTTTCTTTTCGTGTAAATTTATATAATTCTCTATATTTTTTTAGTGTATAATATGTAAGATTTTGTTATTATGAAATTGTTAGTTAATTTTATATTCTCATTCTGTTTCAAAAGAAAACTATTATTGACTTTTTAAAACTTATTCGGACATTTTTAAACTCAACATTAATATAAATTTATTTAATTTTTGTCTGTAAACTATCTAAGAATACAATTAATTATAATATTTTGTTGTTGTATAGTTGGAATATCATATTAATTTTAAATTTGAAATATCTCAAATTAATTTTTAAAAATCAATAATAATATTATAATTTAGAACAAGGAGAGTACTATATATTCTATTTTCTATTGATAGAGATTTATGGCAAATGTATATATAATAGTATTAACATTAACATTAATCAATAATAATATTATAATTTATTACATAGAAGGGACTCTAAATACTATCGTAAGTTAACATTAATATTTTGTGCTTACTCATCTTATCCTTATACTTTATACATTTGGGGTGGTGTGGGGGAATACGGTGAGACTATACAGAATGAATATTTGTATATTAACTTATAATTATTTATGAAAAAATATATTTTATAATTTTTTATTATCAATTACATAAATAATTATTATTAATGATAATTTTTTAATCATGGCATATATTAGTTTGTGATATTGTGTTTAGTTCCCACATAATTCAACTTTTATGTTCATTACTCATTATTGTAAAATCAGTCAATTGAAATGATTGAAAAGTACAACAGTAATTCCCATAATTAAAATGATTATTTTTTTGAAACCCTACTTTGTAGGGAATACATTATACTAATTTATAATTAATTACTATATCAAGTTTCACCGAAAGGTGAAAAAACAAAGTCACAAACTAAACAAGTATCGCATAAAAGAAAACACACTTCACTACACGCTCACCTAAGTGAGAATTGAATTAATCTAAGACCTAAAGGCCACAGTGCCTCGGTCTTAATTCTCATCGACCATAATCAAAATGATTAAAGCTTGTAACTAATATTTTTACATATTTTTCTCTCACACAAGCACGCGACAGATCATACATTCATGTGAGAAAAAATATGTGAAAATATTAAATATATATGTGAATTAAATGATTAATTAAAATATTAAATAAATATAAATATAAATTATTGACTACATTTTTAATGGGAAAAAAATATGTATGGATACACAATATATGCATCATTTGAATATGTTTGTATAGAAAGAAGTGTAATTATTGTTGGGCGGTGAATCCGTCTAATTATAAAATTTCAAAAACTGAATTGGTTTGACGTTTGACGGTTGACGGATACAAAATTATTTTCATAAGAAATTTAGGGGGTGTATTTAATTAAGATTTTTAAAGATTTTTTTTAAGTGATATATTTTTGTAGAATTTGTGAGATTTTAATGACTTTCAAAGACTTTAAAGACTTTTTTAAAATGACTTTTATAGACTCTATAAAATAAGTAACAGACTTTTATAAATTTTTTATCAAGACTGTGATAGACTTTTGTATACTTCTAATATATTTTGCAACTTATATTAATGGTTAATTAGTCCATGTGTACAACATCTCCCTCTTTTTTCATGAACTAGAATAAATCTCATTAAATTATTGTGGCATGAGATTTTATATATGTTGAAAGCGTTCATATTATTCTACTCATTTAATAATACATTTGGATACTCGGATACCAATAAAATTTTAGAAATTACAGACGCAATACAAAAATTAAACTCACTTTTCATTGAGCTATATATACTTTATGCATATGCGTACGCTTATTTGAAATTATTGTTTTTCATTCCAGTCTACAAAAGTTGTCATCAATACTTATTTACGTAACTAACAATTAAAAAATTAATATAAACATTTGCAATATGTGACGCCCCCAAAATAGGTATACATCACCCATTTTAAGTCGTCAATAATATGGTACAGAAATAACTACAACTTTATTAATACAACATATAAACTGTGAGTTTAAATACAAATATTGTCATCTAGACAATATTCACACTCAAATAAGTCCTAACTATAATTATTGGTATATTATTTTATAAAAATGGTGAGGACTACTAAAATAACTCTCTAGAACCATCATTCCACACCCCGACTAGAACTCGCTACATTCTCGCCTCCTGAGAAGAAAAATGAATAAAAATTAAAAGGATGAGCTCAACTGGCCCAGTAAAGAATATTATGACTAAGATAATATAGAACAAATTATCGTTAGTCTTCAACTGAAAAAAATCTGATAAAATACAATAGACAACAAATTTGGATCAATATTCGCGGCGGAAACAATAATTCATAGAAGAGTTACGTAGAGAGAATGAAATCTACTTTTATCTATGAATTTAAAAGTCCATCATCAATATTTTATCCCTGTAACATCAATCAATATTCATCTTGAATCAAATATTCATCTTGCAGACTACTGTGCCAAAGATATTCATCGATCGGTCATGTTCATCTCAACACTGTACATCATCTTTGACTACTGGTAAAGATATTCATCAAAATTTATTCATCTTTTGCACTATGGTGCCAAAGATATTCAAGAATACCATCATTTAGATGAAGATGATGAAAAATATTTTAAAAAAAAACGAATCTAGTAAAAACAAAAGAGCAAATATTAAGAATTCGTACTTTAAAAGCAATTCCAAGTTCAAAAATACTTCATTAATAATCATAGTAAAGTAAAATTCAAGAATGATCAAAACATGGATACAATCAAAAGCTAGTATCCATAATAGATATTTTGGACAAAAAACAAAAATTTAATTTTTTACGTGAATAAGGTCGATTAAGTGAATAGTCTCAGATACGTGAATAAGATCAGTATCACGTGAATAAGAATCAAACACTAAAAGAAAAGAATTTCACAAGAAAAATCTTACCAATATTCCTAAGATAATGATATTAGAAGAAATAATATCATTTTAAAAAAATAATATCCCTTACTTGAAAAGATTGTACTCTAAATTTGGAATAATTGGGATATAGTCTTTCAAGGAACTTGCATCGTAGATAAAGAACACTCAAAGTATCAAAATACTCACAAGAATACGCTCGATAATATAGAGAGAAAACTTCAGTTTTCGGTGTGATTTTCAATTCTAACCTAAACACCCTATTTATAGGAAAATGCTTAGAACACCAAAGCAGAAAATTTAATAAAATAATAATATTTATTATAATTTTTCTACGCCAACCTTTGAATCTGATTTCAACAATTAAACACATTTATAACACATGTGGGACACTCACCAAAAATATTTTTCTTTAAAAAAATAATTAAAACTTCAAAAATCAATTATTCTGAAACTTCGGAATTTCAATAATTCATAGAAAATAGCTCTTTTATCAGAAAAATTTTAACCTTATGTCTTCTCCATAGGAAATTCCATTCTCTACAACTTTGTAAGTTTAAGTTTTTCTAAATTTCAAACAAAAATTGACCAAAATTCATAAACGGACGATTTTATAGGTTATAATCAAATTTAAGTCAAGAAATGGGGTCCACGAACATGTTTAACATGTTTTAAACAATTTTAGTAACAAAAATACTCCTCCTCCTCCTCATATACTCATATATCCCACATTCATTGTAAAAATATCATCATTATAATATTTTTAAAATATAATAATATATTTAAATGAATTTTTTATCAGAAAAGATAAAATAACAATTTTTCAACAATTGTCACATTAAAAATTTTCTCCATCTATATCCACATAAAATGAATATTTTTCTTATCATATAAATTAATAATTAATTATTCACAAATAATATTATGTAATTACAATATCGACAACTGGGTGGGGTTCAGAAAGAGAGGGCTTTCCAATAAGGATTTCTCCTTCTTGGCAAGCAATGATTAGGTGACCAAACCTCTCCTTAGATGTAACTTTCTAGACATTGCCAATAATGTTATCTAATAATATTATTCAAATAATATGAATTATTGATTTGATAATGAAAATACTGTGTAGTGACAATTATTGAAACAACAATAATATAAAATATTAATGTAGCAATTATTGAATCAATAAAATAAAATATTGAGCAAGAATTCATCGTAACAATTATTGAGTAATGCCTTCCTACGTAAGAATCAATAATTGATGCAATACCGTGTGCTACTATGTTTTAACCACCTGCATTCTAACAAAGATTAATGCAGTAATAATTACGTCGTTATTTATAAACAACTTATACTTGTCGTTTTCTTCATCCAATCGCTTTCCGTTATGGGGCTCACACAAGGTCGCTAGTCATTGCCGCATTTATATATTCTCCGACAAAAGAAGAATATTCTCCGATAAAAATTAATATTTTATAACCACTTGCATATTTGAAATATTTGCGCATTTTACCCATAACTAACCACATTAATCAAATCAACCCTTACTATTTCAAAATAATAAATAGAGAAAATTTAATTTTATTTATAATAAGTTGGGGTCTTACAACCTCCCCTCCTTATGAAAATTTGTCCTCGAAATTAACGTACGTACCTGGTGTTTCGAAAAGGTGAGGATACCTCGCTTTCATTTCCGTTTTCAACTCCCAGGTCATTTCTTCTATAGCATGGTTCCTCCACAAAACTTTGACTTGTGGTATGACCTTTGTGCGTAGGACATGCTCCTTCTTATCCAAGATCTTGACAGGTACCTCCTCGTACGTTAAGTCTTCGGCTATCTCATCCGGTTCTAACTCAATAACGTTGTTCGTGTGACACCCCCAAAATAGGTCTACATCCCCCATTCTGAGTTGTCAATACACGGTACAGAAACAACTACAACTTTATTATTACAATAGTAAAACTGTGAGTTTAAATACAGATATTGCCATCTAGACAATATCCACATACAAATAAATTCTCATCATAATTATTGATACATTATTTTACAACAATGGTGAGGACTACTAAACAACTCTCCCTAGAACTTTCATTCCATACCCCGACTCAGTCACTTTGCTATATTCTCGCCTCCCCGAGAAGAAAAATGGAACAAAAAGGAAAAGGGTGAGCTCGACTAGCCCGATAAAGAATATTATGACTAAGATAATATACAACAAAATTATCGTTAGTCTTCAACAGGAAAAATATAATAGAATACAATAGACAACAAGTTTTAAATCAATATTCGCAATGAAAATAATAATTCATTAGAAGAGTTAAGTAGAGAATGCAAACTACTATCTTCTATGTATGAATTTTAAAGTTCATAAATCTATTTTTATCCCTCGTAACATCAATCAATATATATCAGGGATCAAATATTCATCCTTGCACTACAAGGGCCAAGGACATTCACGATTGGTCATGTTCATCTAACACACTGCTCATCTTTGCACCACGGCCAAAGATATTCATCGAAATCATTCATCTTTTGACTACGAGCCAAAGATATTCATCGAAATCATTCATCTGCACCATCTTGGCCAAAGATATTCATCATAAATCATTCATCTTTGCACTCTGAGGCCAAAGATATTCAATAATATCATCATTTAAGACTCGAGGATGATGAAAATATTTTTTTAAAAACGAATCCAAAGTGAAACAAAATGACAAGGATTAAGGATTAAGGATTCGTACTTTTGTTTTATCCACGCCCAAAAATACCTCAAAAATAATTATAGTGGTGTAAAATTCAAGAATGATCAAAACATGGATACAATCAAAGCTAGTATCCGAATAGATATTTTAGACGAAAAGAAAAATTTTATTTTTCGATGAATAAAGGTCATGATTCGTGAATAGTACCATATACGTGAATAGTGCAGATATCGTGAATAGTAACCCCGACACCAAAAGTTCCAAATTTGAAAAAACTTCAGATCAATATTTCAAAGATAATGATATTGAAGAAATAATATCATTCTGAAAAAAATAATATCCCTTACCTCGAAAAGATCGAGATTTAACCGGAATAATTGGATATAGACTATATCTTGAACTTTCACCGTATATAGCAATACTCAAAGTATACTCAAAATACTCACAAGAATACGCTCGATAATATAGAGAGAAAATTTGATTTCGGTGTGATTTTCAATTCTAAACCTAAGACCTATTTATAGGAAATTGCTTAGAACACCAAAGTTAGTAAAATTTAATATAATATTAATATATATAAAAATATTATACGTATTCCTTGAAATCTTAATCTCAGCAATTCACACATGCCAACCTTCTAGAAAAAAAATAAAAAAAACGTTTTTCTAATTTAAAATAATTTAAACTTCCAAAAATCAATTATTTCGGAGCTTCGGAACTTCAATAATTCATAATAAATAGCCCTTTTATCAGAAAATTCGAATCTCACGAGTTTTTATAGGAAATTCAATTCTCTACAACTTTGCAGAAGAAAGATTTTCCAAATTTCTAACAGAAATTGACCGAAATCCACAAACGGGTGATTTTAGAGGCTATACTCAAATTTCAGTCAATTAATGGGGTCCACCGACATGTTTAACATGTTTTAAACATTTATTGCAACAAAAATACTCTTCCTCCTCATATACTCATATATCCCACATTCATTATAAAAATATCACCGTTAATATATTATTAAAATAATATATTTAAATGAATTATTTTATCAGAAAAAGATAAAATATTAATTTTCAACAATTGTCACATTAAAATTTTTTTCCATCTATATCCACATAAAATCAATATTTTTCTCATCATATGAATCAATAATTAATTATTCACAAATAATATTATGTAATCACAATATTGACAACTGTGCAGGTTCAGGAAAGCAAGGGCTTTCAATAAGAATTTCTCTCATCTTGGTAATTAAATTAGGTGACCAAACCTCTCCTTAGACAGAACTTTCTAGACATTGCCAATAATGTTATCTAATAATATTATTCAGATAATATGAATTATTGTTTCGACAATGAAAAATACGTGTAATGACAATTATTAAAACAACAAAGAATATAAAATATCAACGCAAAGAATTATTGAATCAATAAAATAAAAAACCTAAGAGCGATAATTACTGTAACCATTATTGAGTAGTGCCTTCACGTAAGAGTCAATAATTGGTGCAATACCGTATGCTACCGCTCAACAACGCCAGACATCGTGTTTTAACCACCGGTATTCCAACAAAACAGTAAATTCAGAATAACTACGCCGTTATTTTTAAACAACTTATATTTGTCATTTTCTTCCTCCAATCGCGTTATGGGGCCACACACATGGTCGCATTCGTTGCATTTAATATTCCACGACGATCACGAATATTCCACGACCAAACGAATATTCCCCGACAACAATGAATATTTTATAACCACTTGCTTATTTTGAAATATTGCATGATTTTTACCGTGAATTATCCACATTAATCACATCAACCCTTACTATTTCAAAATAATAATTAGAGGAAATTAAATTTCATTTATTAATTATTTGGGATCTTACAGTTCGGGTCTTTCACATATTTACGAAGCACAGATATATGAAAAACATTATGAACACGAGACATACTTGGAGGTAACGCGAGTCTATAGGCTATATTTCCTACTCGGTCAAGAATCTAAAATGGACCAATAAATCGTGAATTGAGCTTTTCTCTCTTCCCGAATCTTGTAACTCCCTTCCATGGGGCAACACGCAACAATACATGATCCCCAATACTAAATTTCATGTCCTTTCGATGAAGATCCGCATAACTCTTTTGTCGATCTTGTGCCGTTTGTATACGTTGTTGAATCATTTGGATTTTTTCTGTAGTAATACGTACCAACTCGGGTCCCAACAATGTTGATTCACCCACCTCATCCCAACATATTGGAGAGCGACACTTCCGTCCATACAATGTTTCGAATGGAGCCACACCTATACTTGCTTGATAACTGTTGTTATAGGAGAATTCCACCAAAAAAATACTTATCCCAACTCCCTTTGAAATCTAGGACACAGAGTCTTAATAGATCTTCAAGAGTTTGAATAGTCCTCTCTGATTGTCCGTCCGTTTGAGGATGGTATGCCGAATCGAATCAGAATCTGCACTCCATAGTTTTTTGCAAGCTAACCCAAAATCGTGAAATGAATCTTGGGTCACGATCCAAAACTATGGATACTGGCATGCCATGCAATCTCATTTACATATATATGAGCAAGAGACGCTCAAGAGGAATAAGTCTCCGTGATCCAAGAAGAAATGAGCAGACTTTGTTAATCTATCAACAATAACCCAAATAGCATTTATGCCTTGAGAAACCGTGGGAAGACCCTTAACAAAATCTGTAAGACCCCAACTTTTATGAATAAAGATGATTTTTCTATAATTATCATTTTTGAATATTATGGAATGAATTTGTTATAATATTATAGTTGTGGGTAGTATTTATAAATTCTGCAAAGTATGCAAGTTGTTATATTATATTCGATTGGTCGGAGAATATTCATTTTAGCAGGGAATATTCTTACAACGACGCAATCATTGGTGGACCCCACAACAGAATTATTATCGGATTGAGAAAACGACAAAAATATATTTATGAAAATAACGGCGGAAGTTTTAATCATTATCTTGTTGAACTACTTCAGTAGTAAAAGCATAAAGAATGTCTGGCGTCAGATATAAGTAGAACACCAGTATTGATTATTAATGCTTACGTGAGAAGTCACTCGCTTATACTCAATTATTGCTACGAAGAATTGTTGCATCATATCTCTCATATTATTGATTCGATTATTGTCACAGTATCATCTGCATAATATGTTATTTTATTAAATCAATAATTGAGATGACAAAATTATTCATATTATTAAATTATAATATTTATAATGTCTAGAAGTTCTGTCAAAGAGAGGTTTGGTCACCTAATTGCTTATCAATAGGGAGAAATCCTTATTGGAAAGCCCCCTCTTTCCTGGGAACGACTGGTTGATAAATATTGTGAGTTATAATATTAATGATGAATGTTATTAAAATTGAAGTTGTGCTCTTGAGTTGAATTTGGAGACGCGGACGTGATATTTGAGTCCCAAGACGATGAAAATATTAAAATAGACTATAAACACAAAATTTTCCTGGATTTTACTATTTTCAAAAAGTCAATGATTGACTTTTTTTAAAAAAATCAAACTTCAAAATTTCAAAATTTATATTTTGATAAAAATAGTTTCATTGTGTTAGAATTATTTGTGTTAGTGAAAATTGACATTTATTTCGATAATAATTGATGTCCGGAGGATATATTGATTCAATCCAGTATTTAACTTAGGATAAATGAGCAATTGATTGCTATTATTTCACATGATTATAACTATTTGTTCACATATGTATACTATTGTTTTACATTCTTGTTACTATTAGGGGAGTTGGTGCAAGATTGATAATACTTGCATGACTAAGTTAAAAATAGAGGTATAGATGGATGTACTATACTGTAATTCGTATTTTCACATGTCTAGAACTATTTATTCACATGATTTACTATTGAATCACATTATTTACTATTAGAGGAGGTGGTGCAAGTTTGATAATACTTGTATGATTAAATTAAAAATAAAGAAAAAATTGGAGGTATTGTACTGTAATTTTTCGAGCCCCAAAACGTGCAATTATTAAAACTATATTTTTCTATAAATAGAAGCTCATTCTTCCTTAATTTCTCACCAATTCACTAAAGCTATAGAGCAATTATTATAGAGAGAAATTGTAGAGAGAAAATCTGTAGAAGAACAGAAGTCTGCTACCTCACTACTCCTATATCCAGTTTCTTTCAAAGGTAAGGGGTATTATTTCTTTCTTTCGTCTTCATGAAGAGAACTTCTGTTATTCCATTCTTTATTATTATGTTGGAATAACCTGGTTATGCGAAGTACCGCATTCATGGTGAAATTCTTCTATTATTCCATTCTTTATTATTACATTTGGAACATCCCGTGGCATCAGGCTTTACGCCGGGACTGGTTCTGTATTTATTATTCTGTTGGAACATCATGTATGTGCTTTACGCCGGACCTGGTTCCATCTTTATTATTCTGTTGGAACATCCTGTCTGTGCGTTTTACGCCGGACCTGGTTCCGTCTTTATTATTCTGTTGGAATAACTCGCATGCATGCTGCCTACACCTCTATGCTTGGTGATTTCTTTTGTTATTCCATTCCTTATTATACTTTCAAATATTGGTTAAAGTTTTGACTTCTATACTCCATGAAATTAGTAGAATATCCTTGATATTTCAAGGCTTCATCCAAAGATCTTTTCATGAAAATATTTTTCCGAGCATTCTTGAATTTTACTCTACAAAGAAGTATCATGTTGAAAATTTGGACGTTATTAGTTCCTCGGATAAATTAATTCGTGAACTTGTTTTATTGAATTCTTATATCATTGTTATCATCCTCATGTTTATATTTTTTGAAAGTCATCTCGTATTTGTAGTGCGTAGATGGACTTGGTATGATTATGATGAGGATTATTCGGTATAATCATGACCGTAATGTTATAAATGATGTGATAAAAGTCCTCATTAGCCCGTAGTAGTGCATTGATGGACAATTGTTGGCATGATCATGACCATTGATGAATACACGAATGTCCTTGGCCCGAAAGTGCATGGATAATTGTGGTCGTGATACTTAAAGAATATCCTGGCCAGTAGTGCATGGGGTGATTCGATGATGTGGATTATCGGTTTAACATTGTTGAAGACTAATGATAATTTATTTCGCATTATCTTAGTCATAATATTTCTTCTTCGGGCTAGTTGAGCTCACCTTTTGCTTTCATTGTTCTCTTGTGAAATGAGAACGTAAGCGGGGACTGGGACTAGTGGGAGAGCGGAGTGACGGTCCAGAGGATAACATTAGTAGTCCTCACTATTCTGTTAAATAGTGTGACAATAAATATAATGAGGACTTATTCTGGGAGTGGATATTGTCTAGAAGACAATATTTATATTAAAACTCACATCTCTTTTGTTGTATATTAAAGATTGTATTTGTATTCTGTACCATGTATTTGGCGACTCAGGATAGGTGATGTATACCTATTTTGGGGGCGTCACAAAATCCATGGTAATGTGTTCCCACTTCCATTTCGGAATCTCAAGCGGTTGCAATGGACCCTTAGGCAGTTGATGCTCCGCCTTTACACGTTGACAAGTTAAACACCTCGAGATAAACTTCGCGATCTCTCTCTTCATATTGTTCCACCAAAATGTATGTCGAAGATCACGATACATTTTGGTACATCCAGGATGGATTGCAAATGGTGTATTGTGTGCCTCCATCATGATCTTGTTCTTTAAATCAGAATCGTTAGGAACACAAAGTCTGGAGTGGACTCGAAGTATTCCTTCTTCATCGATTCATGCTTCTAGAATATCACCCTCTTGTACTTTCTTCTTCATACGCGCACCCGGTTCAGTGGCTTGAGCAACTTTAACTTCTTCGATTAAAGTTGGTTCTACGCGATATCTTGACATCATCGCTTTTCGTTCGTGATATGATCTTCTATTCAACGCGTCAGCTACCACATTTATTTTTCCAGGATGGTATTGAATGGTGTGGTTATAATCTTTTAACAGCTCGAGCCAACGTCGTTGTCGCATGTTGAGTTCCTTTTGGGTGAAAAAAATATTTGAGGCTTTTATGGTCTGAATATATCTCCACATTCTCTCTATATAGATAGTGCCTCCAGATCTTTAGCATAAAACGATCACGCTTAACTCTCAGATCATGAGTAGGATAATTCCTCTCATATTCTTTAAGTTGTCGCGAGGCATAGGGTATGACTTTCCCACGTTGCATGAGAACACATCCTAACCCTTTGCCTGAAGCATCACTGTAGATAACAAATCCATCCGAATCATATGGTATTGTCAGAACAGGTGCCAAAATGAGTCTCCTCTTAAGCTCTTGAAAACTCATCTCGCATTCCTCGCTTCATTCGAATTTTGTATCCTTTCGAGTCAGCTGAGTTAACGGAGTAGCGATTCGAGAGAATCCTTCCACGAATATCCGATAATAACCAGCTAAGCCCAAAAAGCTACATACTTCGGTCACCGACTTCGGTTGCTCCCAACTTTGTATTGCTTCAATCTTCGCCGGGTCGACAGATACTCCATGTTTTGACACCACGTGCCCAAGGAATGCTACTTCCTCAAGTCAGAACTCGCATTTCTTCAACTTGGCATATAGCTTGTTTTCACGAAGCCTTTGGAGTACCAGCTTCAAATGGTGCTCATGATCTTCACGACTTTTGGAATATATGAGAATGTCATCAATAAAGACAACAACAAACTGATCCAAATAATCTTTGAATCCTCGGTTCATTATATCCATGAAAGCCGCAGGAGCATTAGTCAATCTAAAAGACATGACTAAGAATTCATAATGCCCGTCATCAAGGAGTTACGAAAGGCGGTCTTTGGAATATCCTCAATTTTAATCTTCAATTTGATGATATCCGTAACTAAGATCGATCTTTGAAAAGAATTCAGCTCCTTGCAACTGGTCAAATAGGTCATCAATACAAGGTAAAGCGTATACTACTATTCTTAATAGTGACATGGTTCAATTTCCTAGTAGTCAATACAAAGTCGCATACTCCCGTCTTTCTTCTTTACAAATAAAAGCAGGAGCACCCCAAGGAGATGTACTAGATTTAATGAAACCGATGTCCAATAACTCCCGTAGTTGGACCTTTAACTCACGAATTTCAATAGGAGCCATTCGATGGTTTTAGAAATGGGCTTTGTACCAAAGTTCAAGATCAATAAAGAATTCAACTTCACGCTCGGGGTAGATCGAAGTTCTTCGTGAAACACGCTTAAAAATTTACTAACAATGGAATATTATTCAAATCGGCGTGTCTTTATTCAAATCCATAACATGGGCTAAGAAAGCTTGACATCCGCTTTTTCAATAAGCGAATAGCTTTATGACTAGATATGACGGTGATTGATTTTAATGGTTTAGTTGCTTGAATTGCATAACAACAGTTGGTTAGAATATGAAAACTAACAACCTTACGAAAAAACAATCAATTTTGGCATGATGAGTAGTTAACCAATCAATCCCCAAAATCACATCAAAAATAAGTATCTTTAAAGAGATAAGGTCAACAGGTAATGTGATGGTGCCTACTTGGATCAAACAAGATTTATAAATAGTGGATGTGATGAAAGTTTCTCTAACGAGTCTCCACAGATAAATCAAAGTCTAATTTCTCGAGTCAAGTTTAAACGTTGAGAACAAGCAGGAGAGATAAATGAATGGGTAGCACCGGTATCTAGTAAGGTATAAACTTCGCAAGAATTTATGATTAGCTTACCTGTGATCACCTCATTTGGGTTCCTCACATTTTGACCAGTCACGACAAACGCTCTTCCAGGAATCGTTGACTTTGACTTTTCTAGGATAGCCTTTTGAGTCACCGTCCTCCCTGGACTTGGTTTTGCTACTGTACAATCTCGAGCGATATGTCCTTTTTATCCACAATTATAGCATACCTTGAACTGTTGTCGACAGTTTGGGCTAATATGTCCTCTTTTCAGATTTATAAGATCTGACCGGTGGTCGTTCTCCTCCCTTAGAACCGATTCTTTGCTAATACCGACGTCTTCACATGGTCGTTGTTGAATCTCCTCTTTTTAAAATCTCCTCCCGACTCGCTTCTTCTATTCTCATGGCCATAATTACCACCAGAGTGGTTGCCGCTTTTGTCCATATTTTTCTTCCTCCGCTGGTTATCGTTGTTTTGATGACTGCTGTCACCGGTATGATCCTGGTTGTGGTCCCTCGGTTGAACGTACTCGTTATCTCGCTCTAATAATTGAGCCCTGTTGACAACATCTGAATAGAGAAAAAATGTAAGACCCCAACTTGTTATTAATGAAATTTAATTTTCTCTATTTATTATTTTGAAATAGTAAGGGTTGATTTGATTAATGTGGATAGTTATGGGTAAAATGCGCAAATATTTCAAAATAAGCAAATTGTTATAAAATATTCATTATTGTTTGGGAATATTCGTTTGGTCGTGGAATATTTGTCTTTGTTGGGGAATATTCGCATGCGATTTGCAATGACCATGTGTGGGCCCCATAACGAAAAAAACGATTGGAGGAAGAAACGCAAAGAATAAGTTATTTATAAATAACCACGTGAAGTTATTACAATTAATATTTGTTGGAATACCGGTGGTTAAAACACAAGAAGATACCAGTATTGCACCAATTATTGATTCTTACGTAAGAAGGCACTACTCAATAATGGTTACGATAATTATTGCTCAAAAGATTTTATTTTATTGATTCAATAATTGTTGCGTTGATATTTTATATTATCATTATTTCAATAATTGTCATTACACAAGATTTTCCATTATCGGCTAATAATTCATATTATCTGAATAATATTATTAAATAACATTATTGGCAATGTCTAGAAAGTTTACATGCCAAGGAGAGGTTTGGTCACCTAATCAATTGCGGCGCAAGTGAGAGAAATTCTTATCGAAAGCCCCCTTTCCAGGAACTACCGGTTGTCAATATTGTGATTCTCGTAATATTATTTGTGAATAATTAATTATTGATTCATATGATGAGGAAAATATTGATTTTATGTGAATATAGATGGAGAAAATTTTTAATGTAACAATTGTTGAAAATTGAAATTTTATCTTTTTCGATAAAATAATTCATTTAAATTTATTGTTATATTTTAATAATATAATAATGGTGATATTTTTTTACAATGAATGTAGGATATATGAGTATATGAGGAGAAAGAGTATTTTTATTACCAAAAATATTTAAAACATGTTTTTCATATCTGTGGACCCCATTTCTTGACTGAAATTTGATTATAGCCTGTAAAATCGCCCGTTTGTGGATTTCGGCCAATTTTTGTTTGGAATTTGGAAAAACTTTCTTCTGTAAAGTTGTAGAGAATTGAATTTCCTATAAAAATTTGCAAAATTCGAATTTTCTGATAAAGGGCTATTTATTATGAATTATTGAAGTTCCGAAGCTCCGAAATAATTAATTTTTGGAAGTTTAAAATAATTTAAATAAGAAAAACATTTTTGTGTTTGGTGGGCATCTTTAACACATGCTAAGTTGCTGAATTCAGATGATTCTAAGTGGGCGTAGACAAATTAATATATATATTATTATTATATTAAATTTTCTACTTTGGTGTTCTAAGCATTTTCCTATAAATAGGGTGCTTGGGTTAGAATTGAAAATCACACATTTAAATCAAGTTTTCTCTCTATATTATCGAAGTGTATTCTTGTGAGTATTTTGAGTATACTTTGAGTATTGTTATACGGTCTGCAAAGTTCGTTCTTATTCACGTATACGGTAGATTATTCACGATATACGACACTTTATTCACTTAATCGACACTATTCATCGAAAAATAAAAAATTTTCCTTTCGCCTAAAATATCTATTGTGAATACTAGCTTTGATTGTATCCATGTTTTGATCATTCTTGAATTTTACACCACTATGATTATTTTTGAGGTATTGTTGGACATGGATAAAACAAAGTACTGAATCCTTAATCCTTAATCCTTGTCATTTTGTTTCCTTTGGATTCGTTTTTTAAAAATATTTTTCATCATCCTCGATCTTAAATGATGATATTATTGAATATCTTTGGCCTGTAGTGCAAAAAGATGAATGATTTCGATGAATATCTTTGGCCCGTAGTGCAAAAGATGAGCAGTGTTTAGATGAACATGATTAATGATGAATATCTTCGGCTCAGTAGTGCAAAAGATGAATATTTGATTTCGGATATATATTGATTGATGTTACTGAGGGGATAAAAGATAGAGCGATGAACTTTTAAATTCATACATAGAAGATAGTAGTTTGCATTCTCTACTTAACTCTTCTAATGAATTATTATTTCATCGTATGAATATTGATTTAAAACTTGTTGTCTATTGTATTCTATTAGATTTTTCCTATTGAAGACTAACGATAATTTGTTGTATATTATCGTAGTCATAATATTCTTTCTTGGGCTAGTTGAGCTCACCCTTTTCCTTTTTGTTCCATTTTTCTTCTCGTGAGGCGAGAATATAGCGAGTACAGTCTGGGGTATGGAATGAAGGTTCTAGAGAGAGTTGTTTAGTAGTCATCACCATTTTTGTTAAATAATGTATCAATAAATGTGATGAGGATTTATTTGAGTATAGATATTGTCAGAAGATAATATTTGTATTCAAACTCACGATTTCTTGTTGTAATAATAAAGTTGTAGTTATTTTACATCATGTATTGACAACTCGAGAATGGGTGATGTATACCTATTTTGGGGGCGCCACGGTTGGTATCGAGCTTAGGATATGATCTCCCAGCGGAGATCGGGGAATAGAACTAGGAGGGAGGCGAGTAAATCCTTCGCTAGTGTGTCCTACCTAAGCTTATTTGTTTGTTGGTCAGTATATAGAGATATTATGTGATATATTGATTTCCTTAATTAACCGTTATTTTATGACAGTATTTGAGAATGTCGACTGAGAATATTAATAGTGGAAATGAGACCGTGGAGACGCATGTACTCACCAACGAGGAGAACGTGAAACAGGCTGACAATGTTCCTCCTGTGAACAACACCACCAGCGAGATGATGAACGAGGGATGTTTAGAAGCTTTTTGCATAGTTCACGCAAAAATCGACGAGGAGACTCGTGTTCAAAATATGAGGAGAAAATGATAGCAATTCACGGGTTGTCACAATAATGATTCAAAGAGTTGGGACCACCGAATTTAAGGAAAGTCGAGATCCGATCATGGCGGAAACATGGGTCAAGCAAATTACCAAGATATTCGATGTCTTGGGATGCGACGGAGAACAGAAGGTTCCATTCGCCACCTTTATGTTCCGTGGTGGCGAAGGCGATCATCGGTGGGAGTCTCGTGAAGGCACTCCATTCACCGTTCCGCGACTCAACATGTCTTGGGAGACGCTTTGTAAACTTCGGTTTACGGTGTGATTTTCAATTTAACCTAAGACCCTATTTATAGAAATTGCTTGAACACAAAAAGCAGTAAAATTTAATATAATATATTATTAATAATAAATTCTTCTACGCCTCTTTGGAAATCAGCTCCTAACATTTCCCACATGCCAACCTTATAAAAAAAGTAATAAAAAACGTTTTTCATAAAATAAATAATTAAAATTTCCAAAAATCAATTATTTCAGAACTTTGGAACTTCAATAATTCATAATAAATAGCCCTTTTATTAGAAAATTCGAATCTCGCAAATTTTTATAGGAAATTCAATCCTCTACAACTTTGCAGAAGAAAGTTTTTCCAAATTCTAAACAGAAATTGACCGAAATCCATAAACGGGAAATTTTACAGGCTATAATCAAATTTCGGTCAATAATTGTGTCCACCAACACACAAAATATATGTTAAACATTTAATACCACAAAAATACTCTTCCTCCTCATATACTCATATATCCCACATTCATTATAAAAATATCACCGTTAATATATTATTAAAATAATATATTTAAATGAATTATTTTATCAGAAAAAGATAAAATATTAATTTTCAACAATTGTCACATTAAAAATTTTCTCCATCTATATCCACATAAAATCAATATTTTCCTCATCATATAAATCAATAATTAATTATTCACAAATAATATTACAGAATCACAGTACTGGCAACCAGGCCGTTCCTAGGAAAGAGGGGGCTTTTCAATAAAGATTTCTCCTTATTGGCACGCAATTAGGTGACCAAACATCTCCTTAGACAAAACTTTCTAGACATTGCCAATAATGTTTTCTAATAATATTATTCAGATAATATGAATTATTGCTTCGATAATAAAAAATACGTGTAATGACAATTTATTGAAACAATGTAATATAAAATATCAATGCAAAGAATTATTGAATCAATAAAATAAAATAATGAGCGATATTATCTGAACAATTATTGAGTAGTGGCTTCTTACGTAAGAATCAATAATTGGTGCAATACTGCGTGCCATCGCTCAACAACGCAGATTAGTGTGTTTTAACCACCGTGTATTCCAACACTATTAATCTTGAATAACTACGCCCAATTATTTATAAACAACTTATATTTGTCGCTTTCTTCATCCAATCGTTTTTCATTATGGGGCCCATAAAAATCAAGGCTGAGTCGTGCACGAATATCCCTCGACAAGCATTTAATATTCCACGACCAAACGAATATTCTCCGGACAATAATGAATATTTTATAACCACTGCTTATTCAAATATTTACGTATTTTACCCATAACTATCCACATTAATCAAATCAACCCTTACTATTTCAAAATAATAAATAGAGCAAAATAAATTTCATTTATTAATAATTTGGGGTCTTACAACCTCCCTCCTTATGAAATTTCATCCTCGAAATTGACGACGCACTGTGTGTTTGAAAAGATGAGAATACCTCGCTTTCATTTCCGCTTTCCAACTCCCTGTGTCATTTCCTCAATAGCATGGTTCTTCCACAAAACCTTAACTTGTGGTATAAACCTCAGACATAAGACATGTTCTTTCCTATCCAAGATCTTGACAGGTACCTCCTCGTACGTTAAGTCTTCGGCTATCTCGTTCGGTTCTAACTCAATGACGTGGTTCGGGTCGTCCACATATTTACGTAACATCGATACATAAAAAATGTTATGAACACGCATCATACTTGGCGGTAAAACGAGTCTATAGGCCACAGTTCCTATTCGATCGAGAATTTCAAATGGATTAATAAATCGAAGGTTTAAGCTTTCCTCACCTCACCGATTCTCGCTTTTGAAATAACAACTTCTTGCACCTCCTTTTTCAAATTCATCAGCTCCGGTGTGTAGCTTGAACAGCTTTAACTTTATCGATTAAAGTCGATTATACTCGTATATCATCACGTGGGTACCTAGAGTTTTCACCTCCATCTGTATTATTTGTAAATTATACGAAATGAGTCTTTGACAATATCGTACTCATACTCAGATACGATCTTCTACTCAACACGCCGCCTACCACGTTTCACTTTTCCGGGATGGCATGGTCGAACATGTCTTTGAAATGAGTCTTCTCTCGAGTTCTTCAAGCTCTTCCCACATTCCTTGCTCCATTCGAATTTTGTATCTCTACAGTCAATTGCGTTAATGGAATAGCGATTCGAGAATATCCTTCAACGAATCTCCGATAATAACCAACTAAGCTTGAAAGCTACGTATTTCGATTCTCTGACTTAGGTTATTCTCAATGTGACTCATATCCCAACCTTGGATAAGACGCTACAATGACACCTATCGCTTTCTTATCGCACAAATATGGTGTCCCCCTACGGAGAGTTTGGCTTTGGTGTATTCCACAAAGGAAATCACCAGATAAAGGCTCAGTACTGAAATTTATAGTTGAATTTTTAACTCCGGAGTTCAATAGAGCCATTCGATATGAGATTTTAGAAATGAGTTTTGTCTAGGGTTCAAAAGTCGATATAAAATTTAATATCGGGGCTTTGGGAGTAAGCCAAGAAATTCTTCAGGAAATACGTCAGGAAAAATCAATAACAACATGAATATTATTCAAATCTGACGTGTCTTTATTCAAATCCATAACATGGACTAAGAAAACTTGACATAATAAACGAATGACTTCATGGCTTGATATGAAAATGTTTGACTACAATGGTTTGATTGCTTGAATTCGAATAATAGGTTGCTTAGGAATATGAAAACTAACAAACTTACGAAAGTAATCAATTTCGGCATGATGAGTAGTTAACCTTAAAATCACATCAAAAGTAAATATCTCTATAGAAATAAGGTTAACAGGTAATGTGATAGTGCCAACCTGAATCAAGCAAGATTTCTAAACAATTGATGTAATGAAAGTTTCTCTAACGGGGTCTCCATAAATAAGGTCAAAGTCTAATTTCTCCGTAGTCAAGTTCAAACGCGTTGATGCACAAAAAGAGAGATAAGAAACGCGTAGAACCCAGATCTAGTAAGGTATAAACTTCGCAAGAATTTATAATTAACTAACCCGTGCTAACTTCGTTCGGGTTCCTCTCATTTGACGACTACCACAACAAAGCGCTCTTTCGAGAACCGATTGACTTTGACTTTTCCAGATCAGATTCGGTGCCAACGCCCCAACTGGACTTGAGTTCGCTTATAGGACAAAATCGAAAGCTATGTGACCGTCTTTTCCACAACTAAAATATACCTTGGAAGGCTTTGAAAATTTTGACCTTATATGTCCTCCTCTCCATGATCTCGTAGATCTAACCGGTGATCGCTTTCTTCCCTTAGAATTTGTTCTTTGGTCGACGACGCCAGCTTCCGACGCCTTCTTCCGTCATCGTTAAATCTTCTCTTCTTAGATCGGACATCTCTTTCCATAATATCAACGCGTCGAGGCGGCTTTTACCCATGCATCACTCATTCTCACTGCTCGCTTATTTCTTCTTTCATTTCGATTCCAAATTTTATCATCTTATACTACCGCCAACGAGTGCTTTCGTTCAAGCATCACATATCGGGTAACATAAGCTTGAATCGTTGCATCCTTTTGCTCCACAACTGCCTGCAATTCTTCAGCCTGCTCTTCTAACTCATGAACACGATTTTGCAATTCTACATTTTGATCATAAAATACCTCTAATAAATTCTCCTCAGGTACCTCTTCTTCCTCACTCTCAGCTGTTACCTCTGCGACTATCTCGGGTGCAACTATCAATTCTTCACTCACCACATGGATATCTCTAATTCCTTCTTCGCCTGACATCATATTATCCTGGTTGGCGATTAGAGGAGTCTCCACGATCTCATTCACTCCATTGTTAACGTTCTCAGTCGACATTCTCAAATACTGTCATAAAACAAGGGTTAATTAAGGAAATCAATATATCACATAATATCACTATATATCTTGACTAACTAACAAATAAGCTTAGGTAAGACATACACTAGCGAAGGATTTACTCGCTCTCCCTCCTAGTTCTATTCCCCGATCTCCATGAGATCATATCCCTAAGCTACGATACCAACCGTGACGCCCCAAAATAGGTCCATTCCATCCAACCCATTCTCGAGTCGCCAAATACATGGTACATAAATAACTACAACTTTATTAATACATTTGTCGTGCAAAATACGACAAACATATATCTTGTGAGTTTAAATACAATTATTGTCTTCTAGACAATATACATACCCAAATAAATCCTCATCACAATTATTTATATATTATTTTACAAAATGGTGAGGACTACTAAACAACTCTCTCTATAACCATCATTCCATACCCCGACTGTATTGCTCGCATTACATTCTCGCCTCCGAGAAGAAAAATGGAACAAAAAGTAAAAGAGTGAGCTCAACTAGCCCGATAAAGAAGAATATTATGACTAAGATAATATACAACAAATTATCGTTAGTCTCAGCAGGGAAAAATCTAATAGAATACAATGGACAACGGTTTTAAATCAACAATGCGGTGAAACAACAATTCATTAGAAGAGTTAAGTAGAGAATGCAAACTACTATCTTCTATATATGAATTTAAAAGTTCATCGTCAATATTTTATCCTGTAACATCAATCAATATATATCTCGGAATCAAATATTCATCTTTGCACTACAAGCCAAAGATATTCATCGATTGGTCATGTTCATCTAAACACTGTTTCATCTTTGCACTATGGGCCAAAGATATTAATTAATCGTCATGTTCATCTCAACACTGCTCATCTTCTGACACTACGGCCAAAGATATTCATCAAGAAATCATTCATCTTTGCACTACAGTCAAAGATATTCAAGAATATCATCATTTAGGATTTGAGGATGATGAAAAATATTTTAAAAGAAAGCGAATCCGGTGAAACAAAAGAACAAATATTAAGGATTCGTATTTTAAACAATCCAAGTTCAAAAATACTTCATAAGTAATCAGAGTGGATTAAAATTCAAGAATGATCAAAACATGGATACAATCAAAAGCTAGTATCCATAATTGATATTGTGGACAAAAAGAAGAAATTTTATTTTTCGGTGAATAAGTCAGTATTCGTGAATAGTCAGATCACGTGAATAAAGGTCGATATCGTGAATAGTAACTCGACACCAAAAGATAGAAATTTCACAAAAACATCTTCACGCTTCGTGAATAAGACTAAATGAATAAGAACTCATGAATAAGTAACTTGTGAATAAGAACTCATGAATAAGAACTCCAAACATGAAAAAGTTTCAAATTTGATAAAATTTCCAACCAATATTTTGGCATAATGATATTGACGAAATAATATCATTTTGAATAAAATAACATCCCTTACCTCGAAAAGACAAGATTTTAGTTGAAACAAGTGATATAAAGCTATGACTTGAACTTTACTGTATATAGCAATACTCAAAATATTCTCAAAATACTCACAAGAATACGCTCGATAATATAAAAGAGAAAACTTCGAGTTTACGTGTGATTTTCAATTCTAACCCAAAGACCCTATTTATAGAAATTGCTTAGAACACCCAAAGCAGAAAATTTAATATAATATATTATTAATAATAAATTCTCCTACGCCTCTTTGGAAATCAGCTCCTAACATTTGCCACATGCCAACCTTCTAGAAAAAGTAATAAAAAACGTTTTTCATAAAATAAATAATTAAAACTTCCAAAAATCAATTATTTCAGAACTTCGAAACTTCAATAATTCATAATAAATAGCCCTTTTATCAGAAAATTCGAATCTCGCCGTTTTTTATAGGAAATTCAATTCTCTACAACTTTGCAGAAGAATATTTTTCCAAATTCCAAACATAAATTGACCGAATTCCACAAACGGACGATTTTACAAGCTATAATCAAATTTCGGTCAATAATTGTGTCCGCCAACACACAAAATATGTGTTAAATATTTAATGCCACAAAAATACTCTTCCTCCTTATATACTCATATATCCCACATTCATTATAAAAATATCACCGTTAATATATTATTAAAATAATATATTTAAATGAATTATTTATCGGAAAAGATAAAATATTAATTTTCAACAATTGTCACATTAAAATTTTCTCCATCTATATCCACATAAAATCAATATTTTCCTCATCATATAAATCAATAATTAATTATTCACAAATAATATTCTGAAGAATCACAAGATCTTTGCAACTGTGTAGTTTGCAGGAAAGAGGGCTTTTCAATAAAGATTTTTCCCTTTGGTAGCGCAATTAGGTGACCAAACCTCTCCTTAGATGTAACTTTCTAGACATTGCCAATAATGTTTTCTAATAATATTATTCAGATAATATAAATTATTGCTTCGATAATGGAAAATCTTGTGTAATGACAATTTATTGAAACAACGGTAATATAAAATATCAATGCAAAGAATTATTGAATCAATAAAATAAAATATCTTTGAGCGAAGTAATCACCGTAATAATTATTGAGTAGTGTCTTCTTACGTAAGAATCAATAATTGGTGCAATACCATGTATCTTTCGCTCAATAACGCGATTAGATAGTGTGTTTTAACCACGTGTATTCCAATAGTATTACTTCAGTAATAACTACGCCTGTATTATTTATAAACAACTTATATTTGTCGCGTTTTCTTCATCCAATCGCTTTACGTTATGGGGCCCATAAAAGATCATACTGGTCGCATTACGAATATTCCCCGACAGCAGACGAATATTCCACAACCAAACTAATATTCTCAAACAATAATGAATATTTTATAACCACTTGCTTATTCAAATATTTATGTATTTTACCCATAACTATCCACATTAATCAAATCAACCCTTACTATTTCAAAATAATAAATAGAGGAAAATAAATTTTATTTATTAATAATTTGGGGTCTTACATTTGGCCTGTAGTGCAAAGATGAATATTTGATTTCAGATATATATTGATTGATGTTACAGGGATAAAAGATAGACGATGAACTTTTAAATTCATACATGAAGATAGTAGTTTGCATTCTCTACTTAACTCTTCTAATGAATTATTATTTTCTCATGCGAATATTGATTTAAAACTTGTTGTCTATTGTATTCTATTAGATTTTTCCCTGTTGAAGACTAACGATAATTTGTTGTATATTATCTTAGTCATAATATTCTTTCTTGGGCTAGTTGAGCTCGCGCCTTTTCCTTTTTTGTTCCATTTTTCTTCTCGGGAGGCGAGAATATAATGAGTCTTAGCATTGTGGAATGGAATGAAGGTTCTACAGAGAGTTGTTTAGTAGTCCTCACCATTTTATAAAATAATATATCAATAAATGTGATGAGGATTTATTTGAGTATAGATATTGTCTAGAAGATAATATTTGTATTCAAACTCACAGCTTTTCTTGTTGTAATAATAAAGTTGTAGTTATTTACGTACCATATATTGACAACTTTCGAATGGGTGATGTATACCTATTTTGGGGGCGTCATGTAAAATTTATGAGAAATGAGATATTGGCGTATTTGTGGTTTCAAACCTCTTGAAACATCCGCGTCATACACGTTCCTCATTCTCCACCAAATGAAGTCAAACATGGATAACTCTCGCAAACTTCGCCTCAGATTGGGACCGTCATGTTGTTTTGTTCCAATCTAATAAACTCCACTTCATTCATATGACGAATACTTTTAGGAAAGTACTTGTCATTGAACAGTTTCTGAAATATCTCCAAAGACATGCTGAGTGAGGCTGGATGGGTACGCTTCATGATTCCCACCAAGAATCGCCTCATTACGAACATAAAGGTGGCGAATGGAACCTTACATTCCTCTCCGCATCCCAAGACATCGAATATCTTTGTAATTTGTTTGACTCACGTTTCTGCCTTAATCGGATCCGGCTTTCCCCAGAATTCTGGTGGTCCCAACTCTTTGAACTTCTTGGCTATGACAAACCGTGCGTTGTTATCATTTCATCCTGTAATTTGTACACGAGTCTCCTTCGTCTAATTTTGCATGAACTGCAAAAAGCTTCTAAACATTCCGTCGTTCATCGTCTGATCAGTGGTGTTGTTTACAGGAGGAACATTGTTAGCCTGTTGCACGTTCTCCTCGTTGGTGAGTAAAGGTGTCTCCACGGTCTCATTTACTCTCATTGTTAAAATTCTCAAATCGACATTCTCAAACACGCTTGCATAAAATGAGGTTAATTAAAGAAATCAACATATCACATAATATCCTTATATACTGACCAACCAACAAATAAGTTTAGGTAAGACACACTAGCGAAGGTTTTTCCAAATTCCAAACAAAAATTGATCGAAATTCACAAACGGGCGATTTTACAGGTTATAATCAAATTTCAGTCAAGAAATGGGGTCCACGAACATGTTTAACATGTTTTAAACAATTTTAGTAACAAAAATACTACTCTTACTCATATACTCATATATCCCACATTCATTGTAAAAATATCATCATTATTATATTATTAAAATATAATAATATATTTAAATGAATTATTTATCAGAAAAGATAAAATAACAATTTTTTAACAATTGTCACATTAAAAATTTTCTCCATCTATATCCACATAAAATGAATATTTTTCTTATCATATAAATTAATAATTAATTATTCACAAATAATATTATGTAATTATAAATCGACAACCGATCGGTTCTTGTGAGAAAGAGGGCTTTCAATAAGGATTTCTCTCTTCTTGGTAGCCTTGCAATTAGGTGACCAAACCTCTCCTTGATGGAACTTTCTAGACATTGCCAATAATGTTATCTAATAATATTATTCAAATAATATGAATTATTGATCCGATAATGAAAAAATTGTGTAGTGACAATTATTGAAACAACAATAATATAAAATATCAATGTAGCAATTATTGAATCAATAAAATAAAATATTGAACGAAGAACTACTTTGTAACAATTATTAAGTAATGTCTTCCCACGTAAGAATCAATAATTGATGCAATAGCGTGCGCTTCTTATGTTTTTAACCAACCGGGTATTCTAACAAAGATAATCTGTGAATAATTACGTCGTTATTTATAAACAACTTATACTTGTCGTTTTCTTCATCCAATCTCTTTCAGTTATAGGGCCCACAAAATTCTGCGTCGTCAGCATTTAATATTCTAAAACGGTAAGAATATTCCACGACCAAACGAATATTCTCCGATAAAAATTAATATTTTATAACCACTTGCATATTAGAAATATTTGCGCATTTTACCCATAACTAACCACATTAATCAAATCAACCCTTACTATTTCAAAATAATAAATAGAGAAAATTTAATTTTATTTATAATAAGTTGGGGTCTTACACAATATATATCGATTTCCATTCAAATATTTGAATATTACCTCATCTTAGTATCAAAATTTGCAAATAAAAATAATATATACTTGTTTCATGTATATATTTTAAAATAGCAAGTTATTTTTAAATAAAAAATATTTTTTATTTATATTCTTTTAATAAATTTTAGTTTAATAATGTAACATAATAATAAAATTATGATAAAAAACTTGAAGAACTTATATATTTTATACAACTATATATCACTATATAAGACGTCTCTCTATATAAATTACTTTCTCTCTCTACTTTTTTTTTTCTTCATTTAACTCGATTCTTAGTTAATTTATTTAAATTATAGAATTTTAAAATATTGTGTATTTATTTTTATTTTTGAAATAATAACGTGTGTTTATTATTAAATAACAAATAAATTCAAAATTTAAAAATTTTGAATTTTGTACGTTGACTACAAAAATAAAATAAATATTTTATTTTTGTGGGTACATCAGAAGTATTAATTATTCTAGATTATAAAGTAATTAGAAATATTGGATCCATGTGAATTGTATTTTAAATTTATTTAGTTTATTAAGATGAGATATGAAGTTTTTAGAAATATTTAGTGATGAGGTCAAACTTTAGATATGAGTTGATATTTATAATTCTTCTTTTAAAGTCTGTCAAACTCTACCATTTAATAGAAATCTGAAAAGTCTATGACTTTTTGAATACCAAAATATTTTTATAGACTTTGTAAAAATCTTAATTCAATACCACTTAATTTTTAAAGACATTAAAAAAGTAGTAATTGAATACCACTAAATTTTTATAAACTCTTTAAATGTCTTAACTGAATACAACCAAATTTTTAAAATTTTTAAAATTTTTAATTAAATACACCCCCCTTAAAGTAATAGTATTTGATTACATAATTGTAAAATATTTTTAAAAAACATTAAAAGATTCAATTAAAAACTAGTAAAATATTTAATTGAAAAATAGTTTTTTTACCAAACCAAACCAAACCGTAAAAAAATAAAGAAATTCCAATCAAAACATTCTTGAGAAGATCCCCTTGCCGCCTTCTCGTAGACTCGGCGCGCTAAAACCCTTCTTCAGATTTTGTTTGCTTTTGAATTAAATGGGCCTTGCTTGCTTACTGCTTAGTGTAATCTGAGAAAACAAAAAGTTTGCAACTTGGGTTTCGTCGAGAATTGAATGGTTACTTTGTTTCAAAGAATTAAAAGGCATTTGAGTTGTATCGACCTTGTGCTGCGGGTCGCCGCATGGGTTTGGTGACTACCATCCCAATTTGATTTGCAAAATAAGTATGGAATTTGTAGGAAACTCGACATTTGATGTAGAAAATGATCTTCAGATTGGAATGGTTGGTTGATTCTGATATGAACTTTTTAGCTTGACGGGTATTTTGGGTTTAGGTTTAGGTTTTAGGTGAGTAACAAATTGCTAGTTTTGGCTTACACTTGAGTGATTTGTAGTTTCTATATTCAATTGAAGTGGTAGATCGATACTGATGCAGTTTCATTGCCATTCATTTATTCGGTTGTAGCTTGAGATACAAATAATTTGTGATTAATTGGGAAATACAGTTCTTTAGTTGAACTGGGAGAATTGAAACCTTATATTGTGGTCTGGCAGATTAGAAATTTTGTTCACTCTTTGTGTTTCACATTTTGTGGAAAGGTCCTACTGCTGGCGGATACATGAGGCTGAGACACAGCCAAGGATATGCCTCCAGTGGTGATGATCTTGATGATGATGCTTGTTCAAGACCAACTCCTCAGTTGCCTCCATTTTTAAAAAAGCTAACATCGGTTGAGATTGTGGAGAATTTACTTTGGCTTGCTTCTGCAGTTTTTATTGTCTATTACGGTGATGACCACTCCAATTTCATTTACCTTCTGTTGAATGATCATAGGATTAGAAGGTAAAGTATTCATCAAATTCACACTTTTATCTGTTTATTGCTATTTGTTAAGTTATTTTAGTTTATAAATATTGCATAAATAAATTTCACTGAGAATAATTTAGTGCAAAGTGATTGAAATTGACATAGTTGCTTAGTTTCTGAAATTTGGAAGTCTATTATTAGAATTAGTAACCTTTGGCGACTATAAGGTGATGAGAACCAACGTAGTTGCTAGTTCTTGACATGGTCACCTGACCACAGTGTTTGGATACGTATCGGGATACTGAGATTCATGGAGGTCTAAGAGGGTTCATTTCCAAATCATATAGGTGATTCGTAAAATTTTAGGAATGAATTTTGGAATTGATCTGAATGGGTTACAGACTGGTTTACGGACGTTGAAAAAAGTATACTTAGTTCAAATGATGTAAATAGCGAATAGACACTCCATATAAATGCATGAAAGAAGAAGATTGGGAAAGCTTCATCTTGCTGTCAATTTTTAAACTATTTTGTACTTTTGGGTACAACAACTTCTTTTCAGGGGGAAGTTTCATAGTTCTTCAACTATAACATATGGTTTATTGTGATGTCTATAGATCTCTGGTGTGTTGATGCACTTCTAACACATCTTGGTTATTATTTTGATAATTTTTGTTCAGTACAACTGTATAAGACTCCTCAATTTCATCTTGATACCATTGTTAGTTATATGCTCTTTTGAAGAAGATTTCAAGGTGCTTACATAACCATTTCAGCTGACTGAGTAAGAAAGTATAATGTTTTTAGCTTTTATTTCTTTCCTAGCCAAGATTTGAGGGTGTGTTTGAACAGAAATGCGGTTTTCCATTTGATATATATATGTTTTATTGAGGGGGAGGGCGTTGGTTATGAAGAGCCTTAAAAGTTTCATTACGAATGCTGAAATAGAAATTAGGAAAAGGACCATTGGGAAACTTTCATACTTACCCCAAAAAGGACACATTGGGAAGCTTTCATAGACATGGTTTTCGAAATGCCGTATAGTTTTTGGATACAACTTATCTGTTCTTCTCTTCAAGTAAGCTACCTATTTTGTTCATCTATAACTAAGTTTCTGTTGCAGTGTCTGACGTATGTTTATGGACTTTTATTGAATCTTGGTATCTGCTAACGTTGGTATCATTGTTATTTATATAATGGAGGAGGTCGCATACTTCTTGGCCGAGTACTATGCTAGTATGCTCGACATTTGGAGGTGGTTACACGTACACAATATTTAAGGACTGCTGAAGTAACACAACGTATGCTCTTAAAGGTCACCAAAAGGGAATGACGGCCATGTAAATGCAACTATACAAAAACCTTGCATAGAGAGGACAAAAACTTTTATTGATCCTATGCAAATTATCCCCTACACATTATCCAACTAGCTATATGCATAGGAGGCCTCCAAAAGATTTAGACAAGATCCTAAAGCAACCTCTCGCAAAAGAAATCCACAAAAGATAATGGCATCAGGATAAACCTTCTTTTTTCAAGAAGTATTGTAGACTCGAAAATAAATATGAACACCTAACAAGGAAGAAGTAAATGACTCACTCATTCTCCAATTTCCTTGATATACAAGACCAATTAACAATGACCTTCCCTCTTCTGCAAAAATCATTCAGTGTAAGGCGTAAACATACTTGACAGAAAATTTTCCGCTCCCATGTCTCCTCCACTGGAGTATATTACCACTTTGGAAGGTTGATGTATGCCAACAATGTTAACATTGATATCTACCTCCTCCAAATCCCAGTCCTGGAAATGATTCCTGGACAGAGGTTGCCAAGAGCCCTAATGTCCACCTTTTTTCCATGCCTTTTTCTGCTTAAGATGGACATTAGGGCTCTTGAAACAAGAATTCTCATACGTTGAAAATTTTGGACATTATGAATATCAAATTGCTTCCAAGGAAATATATCTTGAAAAGATGGACAATGTTTGCGAGAAATGGGCAGATAAAAGATAGTTATGGAAGAGAGGTAGAGGGGGATCCAAAGTTGAAATTAGATAGTCGGTATCGAATGTTAATTCCAAATCTAGTTAAGATTGCTCATCGAGCAGTAGAATGTGAAGAGGCAACGAAAATGGTTAATAAAACAATTAGTGAGCTATCTGTATGTGTTGAAGAAATATGTAATAGACAAACAAACATCCAACAAGAGAAAGACAATGAATCTCATGAAGTGGACCGTCATGAGATAGTCATTAATTCCATTCTGATTTAATGTACCGCAAGAGTAGGAATTCCAAAAGGCAACAAAGACGAGGAATCAAAAAAGGTCGAGATCACATAAGGGTTGATCCACCATTGAAGTGTTGGTTAGAAAAAATGGCAGGGAAAAAGAGGCAAAAAAATAGAAGTAAAAAGGCCAAGGTATTGATAGCAATATTATATAAATATACATATTGAATTAGTGTTAATGAGTGCTAATATAAATATGCATACTTGTTGCATTTGTATACGAATGTATATAATTTTAAACCATGGACAGATGACAAGATGGAGCTCCGGATCAAATGGAAGGCATGGTGATGAACAAGGAAATGAACACTCATCATTTGGAAGGCATGTTGATGAACAAGGTTTTGGACACTCATCATTTGAAAGGCATGATGATGAACAGGCAAGTCGACACTTATCATTTACTGAGTTGTTAATGTCTTCGTTTAATAGCGTTGTTTTGTAGTTAATGTTACTACTATGTAATATATGAAATAACTGTTAATGTCTCCGTTTAATAGTTTATTGGTTTTTGTGGACATAGTTTCCAAGTAGTACTTAATTTTGTGGACTAGATGGTAGGTTGTGTAAGATTAGGCTTTTGAAGCTTTAATGAACAGCTTTATGTGTTTTCTTGTGTAAGCTTCAGTATTCTAGAATTACTCATGTTTCTGGGCTGCATTTTTAATTACTGTTATTGTTGTTTTTTGTTGGTCTGTGCTGCCTTGCTGGTCTGAGCCTTTCTGGGCTGGATTTTAGAATTACTTATGTTTTTTGTTTTTTGTAGTACTCATGTTCAATCTCATTATAGGCTTATAATGTTGTGTCTGCAGCCTCGAGCCATGCTACGCATAACTTGCATTACTTGATTTGAGGCAGAACCGGCTACTTCCAAACAGTTGACATGCTCCTTTCTGTAATGATCGTCTGCTCACAGTTGCTTCTTTTGTTGTACTATGGCAAAGAGAGCTGCTTTCACTTTGTTAATGGTGGTGGCATGAAGCAGCTTGGATATGTTATAGTAGCTTTGTAAGTAGATGGCAGGATAGTAGCTTTGTAAATAGAAGGCACATATGATTGTAAATAGAAGGCACATATGATAGTAGCTTGGATATGTTATAGTACTTAATTTTGTGGACTAGAATTTATAAAAAATCATTAATTACTAACACACTTTGCATTTTCTGTCTTTTCTGAAAGTATGGAAACTAAAATCAAAAACCAAGCAATAAGTAGTGATTCTTTTAATAGTAATGCAATTATTTAGTGTTTTTTCCCTTAAAAAGAAGAACTTCAGTTGGTGAATGATGATGATGACGAGAAACCCTCCAAAAGCATAGCATCTCAATAAAAATAACCATATTCTAAGATAGAACAGCCAGCCAATCGCAGTGCAAATTAGAAATAAATATCCTTGGAAGCTCCAATGCCTGAAGTCCATAAGATGCAAAAAAGGTGATCCTATCCCATAAAAATGCAACATTAAGGAAAGCATTCACATTAGACATGTGTTCTATACTTCTATTTGCTTGAGCACAAACAGATCAAAATATTAGATGCAAAGCATTCACATTATCTGACTTTGCTATCCCACTAATTAATACAGATCAAAATATTGGATGCACAAACAGTTGCTTGGTATACAAAGTTCTAGCAGTAGACATGTGTTTTATTTTGTCATCCCAGTGATCCTTTGATTTCTAACAGCAAAGTTGACAGTTCACCAGAAAATCTCCTAAAGAGTACTTGCATACTAAAGCAAGTATGCTTGAAGCAACATGATCCTAAGCTCAAGCTATTACATTATTCTACACAAATCCACACTAGGAACAGAGAGACTACAATGTGCTAATACCATGGTTGTATGGATCATACACTCCCTAAATAATTTCTAAAAAATGTGAAACAGTATGCAGCCATACACTCCAAAAAAGTACATACAAACTCACCAAAATAACCATCCAATTCTGATCAAACATTCACATACATCACCAATGCCAAATCAAACATAATAAAATTACTAACATTATATTAATCCAACTCAAGTCACAAATACTAAATATAATAACATTAGCTCGAAACTTTTCCTTACATTTTGACAGTCATTAGCTTACATAAATACCGATAAGTTGGTAGTTTCTTCCTAATTTTTACATCAATAACCTTCAAATTTTATCAACAAAAGTATACATTTATAAGCCCAAGGTTAACTCAAAAATTGACTACTAAATAACCCAAAAATCAGCCACCAACAACCATCTTCATGCAGAAATGATAACCCAAAAACCAGCCACCAACAGCCATCTTCTTTTCATGTAGAGACAATAACGACAACCACAAGCAAAAACAAAGCTCCAACCAACCCATAGAGCACACGTCTCTCTTTCTTATAGTTGGACAATAATTTCGAAATGTCAATTACCTGACTTTGTAAATCACCTTCATATTGAACCGCTTCGGCGAACTGCTCTACCAGATATTTTTCATGGGCACGACAAGCTTTCAAATCACATGAAAAGGTCTTATTTTTCATTCTCTGTTTCATTGAGTTTATTCCAAATTCTAGGAATAATTTCCTTCCCCTTCTTACATAGAGAAGGATCAATGCACTCAAAAAAATCACAAGTAAGTCCCATTTACAAAATCAGCAAAATCAGATTTGAAATTTTTATTAGTATTTACTAATAAATAGATTATAAGTAATATGTATGTATCAAGTATTCATAAAGGAACAAATAAAAATTCATACAGATAGCGGGTTCCAATAAGCACATCCATAAAATTGGCGCCCCAAATTCCGTACAGTCTAAGCCATCTTCAATTGAGCCAATTTTCCATAATAACAATATTTGGGATGATCGGAAACACTGGATTGGGTGCAACGTGCAGGGTGCGAACGTTGAGTTGAGTGCAAGGTGCAATTAGAGGTGGAATTACTTTGATTAAAACTAGGTTGTTGAGACATATTGAAGGAGTCTGCTATTAGTAAGAAGGAGAAGAACTTGAGTGGAGAGGAAAGAAATACCATATAATGCTATAAATAAGGGGGAGAAGGAACAATTGGCGCCAAATCTCCCACCATACTCTCCTGCCACATCTCGATCTTCACTCGCCGACTCGCCGTCCCTGCTATGCAACGGTGAGACTCAGACATCAATCGATTTGAAATTGGATGGGTCATGTATAAATCGCTGCGCCAAATCTATCGCCTTCGCTTGTCAGTGAGCGATCTTGTTTGGGACGATTACTTCGCTGCAGACGATTTGTCCGAAAGTTGCCTTGTCAAACGACGCCGTGCGAAGCTTTAGAATCTCGTCCATTAATTTAGTTGCTAATGACGTGTCGGCGCGGTAAGGTTTCAACTGACCGATAGTCTTGGTAGACCAAATTCATGCTAATTGAGTCCCCAACTTACACAGGTGACTTTCTTAATTCTCTCTCCCCCCCTGCCTCCCTAGTTGGAAAGACATCTTTCAACATCTTCCCACTCAAATAAAAAGTAGTAGTTAGCATGTTGAGATTAGGTCCCATTTGGACAAAGTGCATGCATGCATTCTATTTTCATTTTCATTTTCTGACTTTTGCCTCTTTTGCTTTTGGTTTTAAAAAAAAAACTGCCCCTCATGGCTCATGCTCTATGATCATTAGGTTATATGCTTCCAAATGGAGCACTATTTATTTGGTATGAATGATTACATGATGATCTTGAATTATTGTTTGATGAATTGATGAGGCACCAAAACAAGGAATTGAATCATCTTTTGCACAAATTAAATTGGTAAAAGCTAATAGGGAGATTATGATCAACCGATTCAAACTAATCTGTCCATGAAAAGCTTGTGTGATTGGCAGACATCAAAGCAAAAATGGTGTGGGAAAAAAGAGACTAGAAAACAACACGATTATATGAAGCAACTGCTTCAAGAAACGGCACAAAGAGCAACTAGAGTATGAAGCACTGCCTTAATTTCAAGATTTACCCTGCCCTTCTAATTATAATGAAATCTTTCTTAATTTCTACATATCACAGATGTATATACGTCACAAAAAAAGAAACAAAGGTCGAATTTTTTTCAACAATCTTTGTATAATGCAATGCATTTATCGTTATTTAATTAAAATAAAATTCTAAAATAGGCATAAACTTAACTCTATATTGATTTTGTAAATTACTCTTTGAACCAATTCTTTACATTAAATTTTCCTTGGTGAGAAAATAATGATTAAAACCAATTAGGTGTTGCAATAATTGCGGCATCACTAACATTGTACTGTGCCCAAAGCCAAAAGAAAAAGAAATTACTACTCGTAGTACTATAACTTAAATATACTACAGTAATTAATACCCAACACACTTTTTTAGGTCAAAATATCGATTGCCCTGTTTGATTTAAAGTCCACTTGCCCACTTTGACATGATTCTTGAGAATTAAGGGTGTTAAAGAAAATGCAAGTTCCCTATAAAACAATCATTCAATAAATTTAATTTAAATATTATCATCATTAGTGATCGCTGCTTTTATTAGGAGCTGACATGTATAAATTATAAAGAGTAAAATTCAAATTTTAGAAATTTGGAGTACTAAATAAAAATATATTACAAATTTTAATTAAAAAGATAAATAGTAATATATTTAAAATTATATGGATAGAAGAAAGAAAAAAAAAAAAAAAGGTACGACACAAAATCAACACACCTTGGGAGAATTGCGGCTTGATAAGATGGATAAAAAAGAAAAAAAAATGAAATTCTAAATAATAAAAATATTTTTTGGTCTAAAATTCAACATGATGGTGGAAGTCCATTTCCTTGTTCAAATTCTTCAAACTAAAACCTCCACCAAAGACATACCCAATAGAGCTTATTTCCACTACTAACAACTTTTTTACTAGGACTCGCTCCGTCTCATAACAAATATATGATGTTTTAGATAATTTTATTTGTCTTAAATTATTTGATATTTTATATAATTTATGAGAATTAATTATAATTTTTTAAAATTACCTCATTCATGAATAAAAAAATATATTTTTTATTATACATCGGTAAAAAATATCTATATGATCTATATGATATTTTTATTATGAAAATAATATTTTTAATTGTGAATTTAACAATTTTTCAAAAAATATTAGAGATGAAAAAAAGTATAACATTATTACAGAGAAAGTCTAGTAAGGATGATACTCCTATTGTGGGGTCACATGCATAAGAAAAATTCTCCTAGTTTAAAAGCATATTTGGTGGTAGTTAGGGAGTGTGGAACCCATGTTTATGATTTTGAATCATTGTCTACACTCGTTTGTTTTGATGAGGAATTGAAGTAGACTATTTAACCTTTAAATTGACTCTCATTTTTTCTTCACACTTTTTCAGACTAACAAGAAAGCTACTAGTAAGCTACCTTCAATCAATTTCTGCTTGACTTGTTCCTTCAATTTTTTTTCTAATTAAGACCACTAATAAAGGTGGTGTGATCAAATGAAATACACAAACCCTTTTTTACTCCTTCGGTCCTTCCTACTATTAATGGTTTTGGTTTGTTGCCGCTCTCCCACTCTTTCTCTCTCCCTACATTAATTTGGTCTCATCTTTAAAACTCTTTGTGCTTGGTAGGTTGCGCCGTTGTTGTTTTTTTTAATTGGGCCCTTCATTCCACCGAAGATTTAATGGTGAGATAGATGGGTCTCTGTCTTCATCTTTTTTCAGTGCTTTTCTTTCAACATTTCTTGCTGTCTCGCATTTCGGGTTCTAGAATTCTTTGAAAAACAAGATTTGGGTTGTGGCTTGTTTTTCTACTTGGGTTTTTGATTCTGGCGAGTGTTTGTAAAGATTTAGGGTTTTTTGTTTTGCTGGGGTTTGTATTTTTGATGAGTTTGTGTTGATTTTGGCGCTTGGCTACATAATTAGGTGCTGATTCGTGAGCTGGGTTTCCAATTTCAGTGGTGCATGGTGTGGTTTTGGGTTTCTGTTGAGCTCCTTCGAGGTGGGTTTTTGTATATTTGAATTTGGTTGTGTCAGATGGAAATTATATAATTCTTCCCATGTTTTCAAACCAAAAGCTGATACTCTTCTTCTTTGGAACTCAAATTCCAGATTTTGTCTGATTTACTCAAGATTGAATCTTGAATTTAATTTTGGTGAAATCGTAATCACTCTTGAATTTCTGAATTGTATATATTATGGGTAGGATCTGATGAATGAGGAGAGGTAGGGAATACCTTAAAGTTGGGTAGTGAAGCCGCATTGATTCTGATGACATTGAAGTTTTCAGTTGCTTAGATGTCACGCATGGATAGAGTGATTCAACCGCCCTTGGTAATTTTTTGGATTTTTCATTCTACTTTCTTGGATACATTAAGATTTTAGTTCAAATTTGCATCTTAGAACTGCTCATTCTCCGATGTAGTTTTGAGGTTCATGTCTTCAGATGTTACTTTATTGTCTAAATGCTTATGCATGGATGATGAAATGTTCCAAAAATCTTGTTTCTGTTGTTGTGTGTTACTATTTGAATAGCAATTACGTTATGTGATTTATCTATTTGGATAATTTATGAATATATCATATATATATATATATATATATATATATATATATCAATATATAGCCCCAACCCCCCCCCTCAGCAGTTTTCATTAAGACTTCTACTTTCTCTTTTCTTTACTCTTTGTTGGAAATGTTAGAGTTCTCTTAAACACTGAGATCAAATTCAACACTATGATGTTAGCGTGAGGGCTTGAACGTACATGGCAAAGGGACCAATTTTTTAATTTTCTGATGTTCCGTAGCACAAGTTCATTATTTAAATGATCTTATGGAAATACCCCACGAAGATTGAAAAATGAGCTGACCTATCAAACCCAAATGTAAATATGAATTTTTTATTTTTTTATTTAAATAACACCTTAGCTGCTAGCCTGCAAGAGACCCTATGAATAACACAAAGTTGAGAACATATTAAGAAAATTCTGGACAAAACTTAAGATTAGCAGAAATGTCAGGACAATTGCATTAATTTGGATCAAATGTGATCTCTCTCATTCTCTTATCTCCTTAACGTTTCAGATGTATCTCTACTTTGATACCTTTTATAGCTCTATTATACTCCATTTGTTCCAAAATCAGAAATACATTTTGAATTTTGGAGTCAGTTTATGAAATCTTAAAATTCAATATTGATATGACTTGGTTTAAGTTTTGAAAACAAAAAATATGATAATTAGTAGTACTTTATTGTTAGTTTACAATTGTTATACTTGTTTATATTAAAATTAAACATTTTCATATTGATTTTAAAATTTTAGATTTTGTGAATTTTAAGGCATCAGTGATGGTATGGTGTAAATTTATTTAGGAAAGGGAAGAATGATTGGAGGTCCCAGTTTTCTGTTGTATCCTATGTGACAAAAAATTAGTTTCAACCGCCAAGGTTTTAACTTTTCTCCCAATTGTTCTTGATATCTTTTTGTTATTGTTGCTTTAAGATGAGCTTGACATAATATGCCTCCAGTTCATGTCTTCGTAAAAGATAATGTTTTAGGCATCTATTGGTGCACCATGTGTAACGTGAAGGATATTCATTATTGCAATCCTAAAAGCGTATGTTACTTAATTAGCTGGCCTTGCAGCCTATTTATGAAACGTTAAGTATGCCACTTAACACATCCCCTTCATCGTGATACGATAATAATCCCTTTGCTTTATTTGCCAAGTTATGCCTAACTCCTCTCTCCCTTCCACCTCCTCCCCTCCCTCTCTCTCTCTCTCTTGCATGTGTATTTTTTTTTATGAGGATGGGGGGGAGTGGGGGGAAAAGGAAGTGATATTGAATTTGCAATCTGAAAATAGAACTGCGGGCTAAATGTTTAAAGCTAATCACGACAGAAGTTCTGATGTTAAGTAGTGCAAGTCTTTTTTTTCTTCTTCTTAAATGTCTTCCGACACTAGCATGTGACGTAGAAATTCCATGTGTACTAAAAGTGTGCTTCTTGATTTTGTCTATAAAAAATAAAATGTGGTGCATGTTGGTGTGATTTATGATTCATTGTAAATTGTTGCCACTGGCATAACATAAACTAAACCGTATGTAACTTAGTCATGTGTTGTGTGTCTGCTTGCAGGTTGATACAACAGCATGTCTCTGTAGAGTAGATGCAGGTCTCAAAACTGTTGCTGGTGCAAAGAAATTTGTTCCGGGATCAAAGCTCTGCCTTCAACCTAACATTAAACCATCAATTCATCCAACTAGACAGAAGCCGGGACGTGGCGATAGAAGTAGGAGCCAATCACCTCTGCTGCCCGGTCTTCCTGATGATCTTGCCATTGCTTGCTTGATCCGTGTCCCACGGATTGAGCAGTGTAAGCTTCGTTTAGTCTGCAAAAGATGGTACCGACTTTTAGCTGGTAATTTCTTTTACTCCCTCCGGAAGAACCTCGGAATAGCAGAAGAATGGATATACGTCATGAAAAGAGACAGAGATGGAAAAGTAGCATGGCATGCCTTTGACCCGACATACCAGCTTTGGCAGCCACTCCCTCCTGTGCCCAAAGAATATTGCGGAGCCCTTGGGTTTGGATGTGCTGTTCTCAGTGGCTGCCACCTCTATTTGTTTGGTGGCAAGGACCCTGTCAAGGGTTCCATGAGACGAGTCATCTTCTACAGTGCACGAACTAATAAATGGCACCGTGCTCCAGATATGCTTAGGCGTCGACATTTTTTTGGCTCTTGTGTTATAAACAACTGTTTGTATGTGGCAGGTGGGGAGAATGATGGGGTGCAGCACCGGTCTCTGAGGTCTGCTGAAGTATATGATCCCAACAAGAATAGATGGTCATTCATTTCGGATATGAGCACAGCCATGGTGCCCTTCATTGGGGTTGTTTATGAGGGCAAGTGGTTCTTGAAGGACTTGGATCTCACAGACAGGTTCTGAGTGAGGTCTACCAACCTGCAACTGATAGCTGGGACCCTGTTTATGATGGAATGGTTGCCGGATGGAGAAACCCAAGCACTTCCTTAAATGGGCAGCTCTATGCCTTGGAGTGCAAAGATGGCTGCAAGCTTAGGGTTTATGATAAAGTAACAGACTCTTGGAGTAAGCATATTGACAGTAAGATGCATTTGGGGAATTCTAAGGCTTTAGAAGCAGCAGCACTTGTCCCGCTCAATGGAAAACTTTGCATTATCCGTAATAATATGAGTATTTCGATAGTGGACGTTTCAAAATCTGCTGATGCCAGAGGAGCTACTGCTGAACATTTATGGGAAACTATAGCTGGGAAAGGCCAGTTCAAAACTTTGGTCACAAATCTCTGGTCAAGCCTTGCTGGTAGGAGCCGCCTTAAGAGCCATATTGTTCATTGCCAGGTTCTTCAAGCCTGAGCATTGTATTGTAAATGAGTGTTTTGAAGCTTTATAATGGGAGGGTAATCCGTAATTGGGATTTCACATCTCTTGTTTCCTCCCGAGTTTTTGGCCTGTGTGCACACAGAGAGAGAAGTGGAGATTTTGTCAAACTAAAGAAAATGCAGATTAGCCTGTTGAGTAAATATAGGTGTACCTTTAAGGCTAATGACCCTATGTACCATCAGGTGGTAGATAGATTAGGGATATGTTTCTTTTGCTTTCTGCTAGGCTGTAGTGGTTAACAGTATCTATCTATATATACACAGCTTTTACAGGCTCTTGACTTGAGTTCTACTATTATCTACTTGACTGCTGCTTTGTTACTTTAATTGCTTATACCTGTTGTCAAGTGCATCTTAATTGTTTTTTCCCCAGTTGTGAAGTTCCAAATTTGCAATTCATGTATGTAAACATGAGTAGTTTGCTCATGTTGAAGTTAAATGACCAAGATTTAAATGACATTAAAAACCTGTATGTTATTAGTCAAGTCAAAATAATGAAATATGTTGTCAAAAAAATATTGAGATAGAAATTACAGAAAATATATATACTTTTATTTACTGTGGAATAAAATACATTACTTTTACAAAAATTAGACAGCAAGTGCTTTCAATTGCTAAAATTGCAAAATCTTGATTTTAATTTTGAATTTATGAATATACCTTTAATTAAAACAAGTTGCAAATAAAGGATATATTAAAAATGTAAAAATGGAATACTATAATTTTAAGATTATGCATAAGAATTTAAAAGTTATCGTTATTTTAATCCCCAAAAAGTTTCTATAATAAATGCATAAGAATTTAGTCGTTATTTTTAATTTTCTTAGTAGGATATACACTGCTACTGCTGCTGCCGATTAATTACATAGCAGTTGGCACAAATATTTATCATGTCTAAGTGGGTATGCCGCCTTAAGATTGCCTTCAAGGAGAACCAGGAACAGAAAAGGTTGCAACCAAAAGACCTAAAATTATTATTGATCAAATACAGTTTCAGAATTACAATTGTATTCAGGTGTGCTCAAACGTACAATTACAAATATTTGTCCACTTTTCTTAATTCTACAAGACTACAAAACAACTTATTATTTATGTTTAAAATTTGTCTAGACATTTACACAATCATTGATAGTTATTATACAACTCATATTTATGTTTAATGTGTTCCATAAAAAATGTATATATATGACAATTAATGATATTCCTTTATCTTGCACAAGAATATCAATCTTGGGGGCTCTTATAATTCCCCTTGCAAACAAGTAAACAAACTGGTTGTGCATGTGTTCCAGGTCCAGAGAGGCTAGACCGCGCCAGCTATAAGCACTTGTCCTTCTGCCTTTTGTACTCCGCGTACCGAAGGAAGAAATAACCAAAATAATCAAAATCAATTGGGGACATTTTCGCCTGTTAGAAATTAAACCAAATCGTCAAAATGAAATGAGACATTTTTTTCATCTTCTTATTTTGAGCAAAGCTTGAATAATTAAGATACCTGGATCAACGCCCATAACGCCCAGTACAAGTGTGAAGCTAGCATGTAACTATTTGTCTCAATATATAGAGCTTCCAGATCTTTGTCAGATACCTGTTTGTTAGAAACAGCTTAATTCTGTATATGGCATAGCTCTAAAAAAATGTACAGGAAGCTGAAGAAAGAATGCTAGCTTTTATTTGATAAGGTAACTGGTGTTGGTGCAAAGGAGATGGTGCAAGCACCAGGTTAATTTCTACTGACTACTGCCATGATCCACTTTAATTCGTCAATTCAGTACCAAAATTGGTATACCCAAAAAATCAGCTTGTGTACGAGGTAAAGCAGAGACAACATGTGCCAGGCAATACATGGTAAATTTAAAAATATAAACACACACACACACACACTACATACACTGCTTATTGAGATAAATACGCCAAAATGTGGAGAACTTGACAGTTCTGACACCTTTCAATAACTAGAGATTGCCAATATGCACTGACGTGTCAAAATTTAAAATACAATGAAAGCGAAACGAAGCACTTAATCTTAATTCTTACTGCGTGGAAGAAAATTCAGTCAATATGGAATGGGAACTTCCAAAAAAGTAGGCACAGACTTGGTAAGCAAATGATAGAAAATAGGTGCCGGCTTGCACACCCTGCAAAGTCCTTAAAATGGCATAGTTTTAAGGTGAAATGACAAAAATATGCATAATTTTAACCGTTTTAACGATCCCGGACCTCCCGTTTTCAAAAACAATATACTGAGTCCAATATATTATTAAATATGTGATACTTAAGAAAAAGACTAGTATAAAAAAATAATTAAAAAAAATGGCATATCCTACAATAAAGCTGTGAGTTCCATAAAAAGTGGGAAAATTCTTGCACTTCTAGCATTATGCAACACACAAACGCTCTCCCTGTGGTTGGCTGTTTGTAAAGCCAAATCCTCAACTAAATAATGTTATTTGGTTAAAACTAGTTGAGTGGAGTCATACATAACTAATGAAACGTATAAAGCTGAAAGTTAAATAGTTTGTTACTTTGTTGTCCTCATGTACCTCTTGGGGTCTGTCGGGTTCTAAATAGTGCCCGAAGAAATGGTACTGCTCGTCCTTATTCGGGTACCTACATGAATAACATGTAGAGAATTTAACTCGTGATCCAGAATGTGTTCATCATAATATGAAAAGATGGAAAAACAAGGATAGCCTACAAGCTGTAGTCACAATCATAGCCAGCATATTCATTGAAATGATTCCCAATGTCAAAGCCTCTGTAATTGTATGATCCATACTCAAAATCAATGAAGTAAAGTTTCTCTGGACGTCCAACAACAAAATGCAGGTTAGTACGAGGTAAACTTCATCAAATCAAAATATATTTTAGGATGTTTTATTTCATATTTGCAGCAAAGCTACCTTCTCATTTTCATTAATATGTTCCCATTTTCATTAGGAAATTTCCATTTCAAAATGGGTAACATTAATATGTTCTCAAATCATCATCAAACCTCTTCACATTAAAATGAAGAATTCATATTGGTGACCTCTTCAGACACTCTCTTATCGGAAACTCCAAGCAACCCATAAGATATACAAGACAAACAATCTTTACAACAAATAATGGTTCAGATGAAGTATCTGGGGAGTTCATCACCTCATTTAGTCTCCACTCGTATACTTCAAATATACATTTTTAAAATTCTGCCAGATACAGCAACCCAGTGCACATACAACCCCAAAGTGAGCCACGACATACAACCACCCAGTGCAGGGTCACCAGATATACCATCAATTTTGTTGTAAAATTTTGGTTATATATCTCATGAAAACAATTTAAATTGTTCATAAGCAAGGCACAAATCATATATATGCTAAAGAAAGAAATAATGACAGAAGTAAATTCAGGTTCAAAATAATTTTTGCAAAAACAAGGAGAAGATTGGTGCAGAGAGAGAGAGAAAGAGATTAACAAAACATAATGGGGCGAAGGGACAGTTAAAGGCTCTGAAAAAAAGCACATATTGGGGGGAATGGATACCTTCATCATCATTGAGCATCAAATTTCCGGAAAGCAAGTCATTGTGAGCGAAGACCACAGGAGCATTAAGACAACCTGTCAATTCCTGTCCCATAATCACCAAACACTTCTTTACAGATAAAACTAAGTCCCTTATTACAAGAAGACAGCACAAAATCAACATGAGATGATCCAAAAAGGTTTAATAATTAGAAGGAAAAAACTTGCATTTAGTCCCAAAAGAAGATTCAAATTTGTGGAATCTTTCATGTGTTAGCTTGAAGAGTAAGAGTTAAGAAAACATCAAAAGTACCCTAAATGAGATTTATGAAAAAGTTTTCTTTTATTAAGGCAGAAAGAAATATGAACTTACACACAAAGAAAGAACAATATAAGAATCGCTAAAGGGGAAAGACCATAATGCTTAACCACATGCAATCAATTTATGAGAGAGAGAGGGAGAGAGAGAGAGAAACTACCTTGAGCTGAACAAGTTCAGTCTGAACTTCTTCAAACTTAATTCCCTCGTACTTTTTTTGAATCTCACTATCATCAAATTTAAGATTTGATGCTGCAATTAGCAAAAGAAAGTATCTCAGAGATGAGGAAGATCCATAGGATGATAGTCTTTTATTCAAAATTATAGTTCTTGGACAGACAAATCCAGGAGGCAAACTTCAATCTATTAGATACAAGAATAAGTGTAAAGAAGACCTTGATTGAAAAACTTGAAGATGTCATCCCATAGTTGAGGTTCTTTAGATCCTGGAACTTCCACCTGATGGAAGTTATGAAGTTGCTTCGCAATTTCCGCAGCTAGCTTTGGCTTTCTCATGTCTGTTGAGGAAAAGAGTGACTATAATATCAAAAACAGATTACAGGTCTCCATGTATATTGGTATAATGGTATTCGTATGTAATCTCAAAGAAAAACAATATTACATTTACTAAGCTATTTTCATCTCACTTAGAATGCAACACCTTCAAGCATGCCTCTGTGATGAAAAATAATGTGTATACATGGCAAGATAACTTCTAAGACTAAAAGTTATAGATGTGAGCCATGGAATGCATTGTGGTCAAGCTTAAATCCCGTCTACAGCCAAAGAAAATAATAAGAAAAGATAAACAGGAGACAGACAGAAGATGAAAAATATCTCGGGCAAAAAGTATGTGATTTGTCCTAAGGACCCTAAAATCACATGGTCCAACAAAATTCTTGAATAAAGATACTTCCCCCAACTCCATCACATAAGTGAATAATTGATTAATTTTATAAGTAGATCACAACGCCTTCAGTCATAGATTTAACTCTTCTCAACAGAAACTCATTTCTGAGCATGGTAAATATCGGAGTTATGTGTATGCCATCTTATATGGTTACATCATGAAGCAAAAATATAGCCTTAATTCTGAAATTAAATCAAGTTTGTAGTTGTCATTTATTACATATTTGTCTTGGACTGTTACAGTTATAGGGAAAATTGTTGTATTATAATATAGAAAAACAGACCAGATGATATAATTAAAGTGTAGAACATGACCTAGTATTTTTAACTTAAACAGCATGCCTTTGTTTACCTTTTAGTAAAATCCTTCAACAATGAAAACAAAAAACCATTCCTATGGCTCCTGCTATTTAAAATTCAAACAGCACTAATGCTCTGAATGGCCAACAATACTTAGCAAAGTAATGGCCAACAATTTGTAGTAAATCAAATCACCAGTGAAGAAATCAACAGGAATTACTGTCTATCTCAAGGCAAAAACAATGTTTCATAAAGTCAAGGTTCTTAATTAACATCGAGCACTTAAAAAGCAATTTGGAGGAAGAAACTCATGTTTCACTTAAGGAAAGTTTGTGGACGCAAAAGTATTAAATGCCTTAACCTTGTATGCTATTCGTCAATTTGTTATGGGTTCATGTTAAACCTCCTGAACTGGTACTACTGGGTTTTATCGAACAGACTTCCATAGCCGAACTTCAGAAGCCTGCTGTGCAATAAACATATAGATGTGGAAGCTTGAATTGAAAAGGCATATATAGGACTTGAAAAATAAATTTGTAAGAGACTCAAAATTGATCAAAACAAACAGTTTAAGATTAATATTTATTTGTATAATCTCAACAGTAGCAAAAACAAGTGTGACGTTACAATCATGGGAACAGATTTAATTATTAAATCCTCAAGTTCTTCCAAGATTTTACTTAGTTGAGAACCATAAATTAAATGTCAAGAAAGACAACAAAATACTATAACTGATTTTCAGAAGTAGTAGACAGTTTGACAGAGTATATCCAATTTCATAGTTCACAAAATTCACCATCAGTCTCATCACAATTTGATCTCGATAATGCTTACCTAAAGGACATAAAGTACGTGCATTTATAAACGATTGCACCATGCCATTTCCAAAAACTCCAAGCAACTTGGCACCGAATCCTGCAGCCGAGAGGTATTGAATGGCCTAAACAAAGTATGAGTTAACAATTACAACTAACACTTCAGATTATGCCCAAAAAACACCGAGTAAGAATGACCTTAAAATTGTATGTTAACTTTTCCTACAAAAAAACATAACAAATAAAGATGAAATAATAGAAAGCATTTAACACTACAATGTGGCCAAAACTTTTAACATGCAACTAGCAATGTGGTCACAGCATTATGCAAAACAATGAGTCATTATCAATAAATATTACAACTTTTCTTAGGTTAAAATGAATTATTGGAAATCAACTACAATCATGAATGTGGTATAGACTACAACAATAGAACAAACCCAAGCAGATCTCAAGAGATAATAATATCATGACTTTAAAATCTAGGAAGAACAGAAAGATTAATAGGTCTTGCTAGGGTGGGTGCATTATATCAATGTTCCGATGATTGTGGGGTTCTTTGGGTTGTCTATGTTGTGCATACCCAGTTATAAATGGGCAGCGTCCCTTTTGATGCCTCTCTTAATAAATACATCCCAAAAAATAACTAGAAACCATAACCAAATATCATAACAATATCTGGATTCTGGACCGTCTAGTCATATTATACTTAATACAGAAAGCTTATCAGTTCATTAAAAAATTTACTAAGAAACAAGTTTGATTGTTTTGATACAAGATATACCAAAAATAGGATGCATATAACTGCAGTCCAACAACAAAACCTTAGCAACACACCTGCAGCTCCCTCTCACGATTTATAACATATTCAGTATTTGGCCCATACAATCTAAGAGTCGTATTCATTGTGTTCCCATTTTCTTCTCTAACAGATACCTTCAGTACTGCAAGGATAAAAATTAAAATTTCTTTAAATTAGAGCTGAAAGAATAGTGCTACATAAGATGCCAAGAAACCAAATAAGGTATGGATTTCTAATAATGGCAAGTTTTTGCACAAATGCAGTTACTCTAGAAAAGTATAGTTTAACAACACAGAGATAGATGGTCAGGAAATGAATAATCAATTACTACAAAACAAACAAGATACCCACAGAGATTCGTGATGCCACCAGACACTGTCTCGATAGAAAAGTGTGAATCGTCTAAATTTGACCAGTGTTTGAAAAGATCCTTGTAGAGCTCTCTGTTAAGGTAAATCCATCCCACCAAAATTGTTAATTTGAAAAGAGATAATACTGAGCCAATTACTTTAATTTTAGAAAATACTATAACATCAAAACTGAACTTGGATTCTCAATTACCCTCCCAAGGAACCAGATAAAAGAAAAGGTTAAAGAAAGACAATTGAGGAGGAAAATGGGAATAATAAAGTAGTCCATAAGGCATGTCATCCTTGTATATCAGGACTGCAAGGGACAAGGGGAAAAAAGGTAGAAATTCTTTTCTAGTGAAATATAATTTTGAACAAGATTGCTTTATTTAAAAAAGGAAAAAAAATGATGATAAACACCATTTAACATTAGTGCATTCTAGTATAGTAACCGGAAACTGGCAAGCTTATAGCCCGTTCGGCAACGACTTATTTTAAAATGACTTCAAGTTAAAACAGGGTCGTTCCTGAGATTTTGGTGGCCAAGGGCGAAAAATGAAAACGAGACTCTCCTCGAAAAATTGTCTTCACTAAAAAAATGTAAAAATAAATAAATAAAAAGCGAGATCCCTCCTTAAAACATAATATATAAAACAAAAATGAGAACTTTGATTATACAAAATATATGAAAAGTTTGAACAACAATTCATTGAAATATATTTTTTCTAGTATTCCTAGAGCCAAAATCTTAAATCAAATATTCAAAATCATATATATATATATATATATATATATATATATATATAAAATGGGGCCCTTCTGATCGGGGGCCCAGGGCGGTCGGCCCTCCCGCCCGTGCTCATGAACGGCTCTGAGTTAAAATATAAGTTGACTTACAAGTTGTGACTTATAAGTAAAAGCGTTCGGCATCAATTTGACTTATAAGTCCGAAATTAAGTTAAAACAAGTTACGAAGGTGTTCGACTCATAATGACTTAAAAGTTCAAATCAAATGTAAAGATTACTAAACATGACATTAATAAAAAAGATGGGCAAAATAGAATTAAATTTGGTCAAATTAACTTATTCTAAAATGACTTATAAGTCCTTTTAAAATAAGTTACAAATACTTGCTTTTTTTTTTACTTAAAAATCAACTTATAAGTACTAAAATAAGTCATTGCCAAACAGAGGAATAGTGTCAAATGACTTATAATTTGGTTTGATCAACTTATAAGTGCCGAAGAGGCTCTTAATGCAATCTACCATAGTAACCAAAAAAAATTATGATAAACACCATTTAACATTAGTGCAATCTTTTTCATTCGATTCAGAATTAGCAATTATAATTCTTCCGCTTTAATTCACTTCTCTCAAACTCACAGCCTACAGGCAAACAAACAGGCAACAGCCTAACCTAATATATGTGTACTTATTCAAAAACTAAGCTACACAAGTCCTAATCTAAAGCTAGAGAGAGAAAGATGGAATTTCGCAGTTGGTGGAATTAATTCAATTTGTTTTTTAATCTTCTTCAAGCTTACCCAGAAAAAAAGTCATAAAACTCAAAATTTAAGCTTTCTTTCTCTGAAACTTGCAAGCAACCAAACAGAGGCTAAAGCCCAAGTTTAAATTATATTCATCAATTCACATACAGATAAGAAGCTCCACCTAGACGAGCACACATTGAAAACCCAAAAACAAATGAACCCATATGAGAGAGAAACGAGTACAAAATCTTTGAGAGATAATCAGTTCCTAAATTAATGTGTAATGCTAGAAGTCTCAATTTTTTGGTCTCAAACAAGATGGCATTAAATATTTTAATGCATGAGATCTACCGACCATTGTTATATTAATGTTATGGTGACATATCAACCAAAATTTTGAGACCCTTAGCATCACCGTAAATTAATTAGTTCATATTTCTACATTATCTTCAAATTAGTAAGTTCAAATCGAAGAAACTCAGGTGGGAAAAAAGAGTATCCTAATCACAAGCTTCGTATATTCAACCAAACACTATGCCGCATAATCTCAAATCGGAACGAATAAAGTTAGAGAAAGAGAGAAATGAGGAAAAAAGTTATAGAGAGAAAAGGGGAGGATAACGTACACGATGTAAGGCTTCATTTGAGGGAGAGGGATAGAGTGGTCGACGGTAAGAGAAGAAGAATGAATGTGCGAATTACAGTTGTCAGGAGCTTCGTCTGCAACTTCCATGGCGTCCCAGATCTTTACTGATCCCATTCTCTCTCCTCTTCACAGATTCAAATGCTTGTCGTCGGGAAGTTCGGTCGTCGGTTGATTTGTCGCCAAAAATATTTTGTTGAAATTATTTATTTACCAAAAAACGAATTATATTTTGCCAATTTCTTATATGGGCTAGAAAGTCAACAATGTATATTTAGGAGGAATGCGTTACGTTACAAAGTTGTTACAACAGAATAAGCACGCACACAACACACGCATTTGACTCAACAAAAAAAATTGTTATTATATTGATTTGGTCGCTTAAAAAACGTGAAATATGCAAATGTCACCCACCAATCAACCTTGAAAAGTCGCATTATTTATTTATGTTTATTTTTAATTAGGAAGACAGACAGAATCATGCATGTTTTTTGGATTCAAACAGCCAATCAGGTCTTAGAGCAATTAGGTGGATTAACTTAGGAGTAATTTGACATATAAATTTCTAGATAATATATCTTTTATTATTTTATTTTTATCATAAAATTTAAAATTATTACAAATGTATTAAAATAATCAATGAATTCAAAAAACTCAAATATAATAAAAAATAATTTCATATATCGGAGGACCATGATTTTCCATCTAAAAATAAATTAAAGAGATATTATCAATAAAAAATACAAATTAAATATAATAAAAATACAAATTATTATTAACAAAATATTTACAATTGTTAAATGTTGAAGTAGTTGATTGAGTAGTAGTTAAATATATTGAATTATTGTGCATATTTATAAAATTTTCAATTTCTATCCGTTACTTTTTTCATTAGACCCTTCTCATCTTCTTCTTCAGCCGCTTCTTCTTCTTCAGAACCCCCCTTTTCCTTCTTTACCATCTCCCTTCTCATTCTTCTTCATCAGCATCTTCCCTATTTAAATATATTAAAAATTATAGTCCAAATTATAGTCAATCAATTTTAATTCCTTGATATAGTCGTTTTGCCTTGTCGAAAAATTCGATGAACTATCTTTAGTCTCTCTGCTGGAGCAATATTTGTATCCTAGACTAAATTTGTTCGCTACTGCGCCGGCTAGAGATGTTCTTAACTTAGAGGGTATTCAATAAAAATTTAATGAATCTGAATCTGAATCTAAACGAAAAAAAATTATTTGATAATTAACATGTCTGAAACATTTGAATAACAGATTTTTATTATTTATCACTCTAAAAAAATTCAAAATTGTTATAAATGTATTTGATATTACTTAATATAATAGTTAATATTGTAAAAAAAACTTCAATATGCCCATTCATTAAAAAAAATGACACTAAAGAATTCATACCAAATGGTCTGAATGACTGACCGATTCAGTCATTCAGACGTAAACAAACATCCCCTTAATAATTAAGATTAAGAGTGTAAACAAAATATATCGAGTATAAAATAAGGTTTGATTGAAGCTCGTTTACCTGTTGAGCCCGAGCAAATTGAACTTTTCGAACGAATAATCCAATTATCAATAAAAATTTGTAATTTAAGGAGGTTCAAATAAATTATCGAATTTTAAAATTTGCTCATATTTGACTCATTTATATTTCGAGTCGAGCTCGAATCAAACTTTTAATCTAGCGAGTACGAATCAAGCCCGAATTATTTACTCATTTTACAACTTTAGTTAAATTTGAGTTACTCTTATATTTAGGTTTCATATTCAATTTTTACGGTGGGTGAATACATTTTCTACGTTAGAAGGTTTGTTTTCTCTATTATTAGGTCTGATTGACTATCGATTTTGTAATTATATGTGGGTGTGTTTGATTAATTATTGATATTATAATTATTTGTGAGTTTGTTTCTTTTTTTATATGAGGTTTGATTGATTATTGATATTGTAATAATGATAATGTGTTTAATTATAAAATTATATTGTAATTCTCGAAATCAAAACAGAGTTCTTCAAAAAAAAACACCAACTCAAAATTTCACTATCTAAAATCACCAAATATAAAACTAATTTTCCACTCTCTAAAATCAATCAAAATATTTTTTAAATTTAATCAATGTATTTTGATTATTTTTAAAAAATTATAGATATTCCTAATAATATTACTTGTAATTCTCGTAATTTAGTGTCTACAAATCAATTTATCTGATTATCTCGCAAACACAACATTTGAGAGTCAACGCAACTCAAGATATTTGGAGATTCAAATATTACAAACGCTAGTAATCAAACAAATATTTAATTATTTTTAAGAAGTGATATTTTTACACAAAAAATATTTTTTGTGTTTTAAAATTAGAGGTATAATTTGTTGAAATCAATCAACGACACATTAAATTTCAAAATTAATAAAACTCATAAAAGTTTAGAAAAAAAATAAATTTGTGATTAAATAATTTTTATTATATATTATATTAATTAAAATTATATATATTTATATCAATTTAAAATTTAATATATTATTTAATTTAAAAAATTAAATTATATGTCTAATTTTAATTTCAGTAAAAATATATTTATTTACTGTATTTTTTTAGAAATATGAGCTTTTACTTCTAATTAATGCTAAGGGTAGATATTTTCGGAAAAAAGTAAGCTGTCGACGCGCCTATGATGACAGTGGTAGTGTAGTACGTACTCCTACTCCTACATAAGCACCCGTCCATCTTCTCTTCTCTATAAAACTCCCGCACCATCGGACCACCTTTTTTCTCTCTCTAGCTCCGGAAACAGTGTCACCACTCTCTCCCTCTCCTTCTTCTTTCTTCTAGAAATCCAACTTTCTCTCTCCGCCTTCGGAAAGTGTGTGAAATTAGGGTTTCGCAGTCATGGGAAACCCAAGCTCATCATTTCCATACACTCCTTACAATGCACCAACCACCACTTTTCTCTCTCCATCCATCTTATACATTTACACATCTCTATCTCTCTCTATATATATAGACTCATCGCTGCTCTAGGGGTTCTACATTATCTTTAGCTTGTTGAAATTTGCTTTAGTTTAGTGATCATTTTGTCTTCTAGGGTTTTAAATTTCTTAAAACTTTTGAGCTTCCCATGTCTTGGACTGATTCCTACACTCCTTCACCAACTCGACCGAATCGCCCCAGTCGTCCGAGTCGATTCACCTACCAACCTCCACACCTCAGAAACTCCTCCAATCACAATGCCCCATTCGCTGAAAACCCCACTACATTTGGTCTCCCAACTGAGTCATCTGGCTACCGAGTCCCACCGAGTCGTGGTGGTGGCCGTGGACATGGACGTGGCCGCGACTGGGGTGGCCGATCGTGGGCTCAACCAAACCAGATACAAATCCCATATTCAGACCCAAAACAAAACCAAAATCCAATCCCTAACCTGTTTGATGCTTTTGAGAAGTTTGATGAACTAGAAGTTGTCGAGGGCACACATGGTGGAAATGGTATTAATTTTGATGCTTATGAAGATATTCCTGTAGATGCAAGCGGGTCAGATATCCCTCCACCGGCGATTTCTTTTGCAGAGATTGATTTGGGGAAGGCTTTGAATGACAACATTAAGCGGTGTAAGTATCTTAAGCCCACCCCTGTTCAGCGCCATGCTATTCCGGTGGCTTTGGCCGGAAGGGATTTAATGGCTTGTGCTCAAACTGGGTCTGGTAAAACGGCAGCATTCTGTTTTCCGATTATTAGCGGGATTTTGAGTCAAAATTTGACAGTGGTGCCGGGTCGTCAAATGAGGGTTGCTTCTCCGGTTGCTCTTATATTATCTCCAACTAGGGAATTATCTTGTCAGGTAAATATATTATAGTCTCAGTTTGTTGCGTCTGTTTTGCATGTGATTTATTACTATATTTTAACGACTTATTTTTTCTCTTATTTTTTCGTGGGTAGATATATGAGGAAGCAAAGAAATTTTCTTATCAGACTGGAGTCAAGGTTGTGGTTGCCTATGGAGGGGCACCCATTAGTCAGCAGGTCTGCAGCTTCTTCTTTATAATTTTGTTGTTTCCTGTGTTTCAGTTTGGCGCTGTCCCACAATGTGGAGAAGTTATAATTGCACTAGTAGTTTTTTTGTTTTTTTCTGTTTTCAGTTTAGTGAATGAATCAACAACTTTTAATGAGGTCTAGTGTTGTTTTGTTAATGTTTGGTCTGTCTTAGTGTTTTTGTTTTATTTTGCTACTAATTTTTATGTTAATGATCTAAGAAAAAGTATTCTTAATTGTGCTATGGAAATTGTCTCTATGATGATTTTATGAAGTTGCTGGGCATGATTATCTTTTTGTGGAAGTAGCTTTGTGTTCTAAGTTTTACATATGTTTTAACCAAGTCTAAATCGTCAAAGTTGCTATTGATATCCTGTTTTCCCATTGCCAATAAATCTTTCTTCATAATTATGTTTCATAAAAGAAATATTTTTGCCAATTACTTGAGCAATTAACTAGATAAAATCAAATGTGCCAAATGTCATGCCATGCACTAATATTTTAATGTTTTATTTACAAATTGTTATGAAATATGGATATGTCATTTTGTTTTGTATATTGATACTGACAAGTTCTGCTTTCATTCCACTTCTGCAGTTACGTAATTTGGAAAAGGGTGTTGACATCTTAGTAGCCACTCCAGGCCGTCTAGTGGATATGATAGATCGAGCAAAAATATCTCTCAAAACGATCAAGTTTTTGGCTTTAGATGAGGCTGATCGAATGTTGGACATGGGTTTTGAGCGACAAGTCAGGAAAATTGTTGAGCAAATGGAGATGCCTCCACCCGGCGCAAGACAAACATTGCTTTTTAGTGCAACATTTCCAACCGAGATCCAAGTTTGTTCATTAATTTCCCCGAATCTTTTCTATTTGAAGCAGCTTGATACATTATGTCATCACTGTAATCATAACTGTTTTCTTATGCTTGCAGAGGCTTGCATCAGATTTTCTTTCAAACTACATATTTTTAGCTGTTGGAAGAGTTGGCTCTAGCACAGGTCTGATTGTTCAGAGAGTTGAGCTTGTCCAAGATATGGACAAAAGAGATCATTTGATGAATCTTCTCAGGGGCCAAAGGGCAAATGGCACCAACAGCGAGGTACTAAATGATGACTACATAATTTATGATTCCATTGTTTTGCCATAATATTGGTAGTTTATGAACATTCTATTTTTTCAAAACTTGAGAATTATATGTTGCTGCTGACTTCTGTATTGTCTTGATGAAGTATGCTTTGACATTAGTTTTTGTTGAGACAAAGAGGGGAGCTGATGCATTGGAACACTGGTTGTGCATGAACAGTTTTCCTGCTACGGCAATACATGGTGACAAAGTACAAATGGTCAGTAATCTTGGTTTACTCTTGGTGTTTATTATATGTTCCCCTTTAAAATAATATGTTTTTTTTGTTAATTAAGGAGAGAGAACGTGCATTGAGATCTTTCAAAACTGGAGCAACTCCTATTCTGGTAGCAACAGATGTTGCTGCACGAGGACTGGACGTTCCCAATGTTACCCATGTCATCAACTTTGATTTACCAAAGGACATAGATGACTATGTTCATAGGATAGGCAGAACAGGCCGAGCTGGCAAGTCTGGACTGGCAACAGCATTTTTCAGTGACAAGAACTCACCATTGGCAAAGGCACTTGTTGAGCTAATGCAGGAAGCAAAACAGCAAGTTCCTTCTTGGCTTACTCAATATGCTGAGACATCATCATCTTATGGTAGTGGTCGTACCAACCGTTATGGAGGCAGCAAGTTTGGTGGCCATGACTTCAGAAGTGTTTCAAGTATGAGCAGTGGCATTAATAATTATTCAAGCTCCTACGCTGGCCAAGTTGCTTTCAATGAACCTTACATAGATGGTTCTGGTTCTACGTATTCTGATCCTGTGGGCACTGGTTTTGCTGCTGCTAGTGTTGATTCTTATTCTGATGGTGTACATGTTTATGGGTTTGATCACGGATCTGTTGTTGCTACTGGTTGGGATTAATAACTTGGTTTTGTTTATTAATATTACTACTACTAATAGTACAGAATAGCTTAGTAAGATATGCGTCGGCGTAGACGAGGAAGGATAAAGTTTATATGATCAATAGAATCCTAGCTTTTTACTCTGGTATAGTATTACTGAGACTATATTCAGTCTTTGTCGTTGGTTGAAGATATGGAATATTGGTCTTAACCTTACTTTTTGAACTCATTTAATGTAAACCTACCATACTGGTAGATTTCTGATATGGTATTCGCTGTGTTATCAATGAAAGATAAATATAACGTCGTATGTTTGTGATATGCTAACGAAAACAAATGATTATTTTTTTCAATTCTTATGTTTCTGAGTTTTTTAATAAACGGAAAAAAAAGAAATGGATAGAAAATTTGGTTATTTTTTTTGTCAAAGTTTTCCGTCCAAAATTGGCCAGATTTGAACGGAAAAAAAATTAGATTAAATAATATTTTTATAATTTCTATATTATTCTCAACTTTTAATATAGTAAATTTTAAATTACAATTCATGTCCTCAATTTTATATTTTTTATTCTTTTCTATTAAAAACTCAGAAATAACACAAAGAAAAACATTAAATTTTCTATTCTTTTCTTTTCTGTTCTAATTTAAGTTTTTATTATTATTTTTTTTCTGTTCAAAACTTAGAAATAGAGTGTTAATGCTTATGTATTGCTAATAAGGGGGGTTATTACGAAATTAAACTTAATGCTTATGTATTGTTTAATCTGAATGGAATGAACCATTTATTTTTTAGGTAATTTTGTGAATCTGAAGGGGGGTTATTACGAAATTAAACTTAATGCTTATGAACATTTTTTTATAAATAGAGTGCTTAGGTTAGAATTGAAAATCACATCAGAAACTGAAATTTTCTCTCTTTCTCTCTCTATATTATCGAACGTATTCTTGTGAGTATTTTGATACTTTGAGTGTCTTTATACGATGCAAGTCTGCTTTCAAAGACTATATCCAGTATTCCAAATGTAAGATCTTGTCTTTTTCAAGTAAGGGATGTTATTTTTTTTAAATGATATTATTTCTTCTAATATCATTACGCTTAGGAATATTGGTAAGATTTTTCTTGTGAAATTCTTGTCTTTTTAGTGTATGGAGTTCTTATTCACGATATTATACATTATTATTCATATTGACATTATTCACTAATAATACTGACTATTCACAGAAAAATTAAATTTTTGTATTTTATCCAAAATATCTATTATGGATACTAGCTTTGATTGTATCAATATTTTGATCATTCTTGAATTTTACTTCACTATGATTATTTATGAAGTATTTTTGAACTCGAATTGTTTAAAGTACGAATCCTTAGTATTTGTTCTTTTGTTTCACTGGATTCGTGTTCTTTAAAATATTTTCATCATCCTCGGTCATAAATGATGATATTCATGAATATCTTTGGCTGTAGTGCAAAAAGATGGTTGATTTTCTTATGAATATTTTTTTGGCCGTAGTGCAGATGATGTATGAGTTTTGAGATGAACATGATTAATGATGAATATCTTTGGCTGTAGTAGAAAGATGAATATTTGATTCAAGATGAATATTGATTGATGTTACGAGGATAAAATAATGATGATGGACTTTTAAATTCATAGATTATAGTAGATTTCATTCTATACGTAACTCATCTATGAATTATTATTTCATTGCGAATATTGATCGAAACTTGTTATCATTGTATTTTATCAAATTTTTCCTGTTGAAGACTAACGATAATTTGTTCTATATTATGTTAGTCATAATATTTTTATTGGACTAGTTGAGCTCACCTTTTCCTTTTTGTTCCATTTTTTCTTCCTAGGGAGGCGAGAATGTAGCGAGTTCTAGTCGGGGTGTGGAATGATGGATCTAGAAAGTTGTCTTAATAGTCCTCACTATTTTTATAAAATAATGTACCAATAATTGTAATGAGGACTTATTTGGGTATGAATATTATCTAGATGACAATATTTGTATTTAAACTCACAGTTTATATGTTGTATTAATAAAGTTGTAGTTGTTCAGATTACGTTATTATTGTGACTCAAAATAGGTGATGTATACCTATTTTAGGGGCGTCATGATTAATATCGAGCTTAGAGATATGATCTGGCGGAGATCGGAGAATAGAATTAGGAGGGAAGAGACGAGTAGAAATCCTTCGCGTTAAGTGTGTCCTACCTAAGCTTATTTGTTAGTTGGTCAAGATATAGGGATATTATGTGATATGTTAATTTCCTTAATTAACCCTTGTTTATGGCGGTGATTTGAGAATGTCGATCGAGAATGTTAATGCCGGAGTAAATGAGGCCGTGGGACACACCTTTCTCACCAACGAGGAGAACGCAACAGCAGTGGCAATGTTCCTCCTGTGAACAACACCAACCGAATAGATGATGAACGACGGGATGTTTAGAAGCTTTTTGCGATTCATGCAAAATTAGGCGAGGAGACTCGTGTACAAAATACAGTGAAAATGATAACAACGACGGCTTGTTTATGCGCAAGCAGATTCAAAGAGTTGGGACCACCGAATTTTGGGGGAAAGCGGATTCGATTAAAAGCGTAAATGTGGATCAAACAAATTACCAAGATATTCGATGTCTTGGGATGCGGAGAAACGAAGGTTCCATTCGCCACCTTTATATTCGTAATGAAGTGACATTGGTGGAAATCGTGAAGCGCACTCCATCTAGCCTGACGGCGTGTCTTGGGAGGCGTTTTGAATCTGTTTCAATGACAAGTACTTTCTTGAAAGTATTCGCATATATGAAGGAAGTAGAGTTTATTAGATTGGAACAAAATAACATGACGATGTCCCAGTACGAGGCGAAGTTTGCAGAGTTATCCAGATTTGCAACTCATTTGGTGGAGAATGAGGAACGTATGACGCGGATGTTTCTGAGAGGTTTGAAACCCGGCATACGTCAATATCTCATTTCTCATAAATTTTCTCTCTATTCAGATGTTGTCAACAGGTGTGACGCTCCCAAAATAGGTATACATCACCCATCTTGAGTCGCCAAATACATGGTACATAAATCAAATACAACATAATTATACAACTGTCGTGTAAAACATAAAGCGAGAGTTTAAACAAGAATATTGCTTTCAGACAATATCCATTCTCAATGGAGTCCTCATGTAGGCGATACAAACTCAAATTAGTCCTCATTATATTTATTTTCACACTATTTAACATATAATAGTGAGGACTACTAATGCTATCATCCGAATTGTCAATCTGTTTCCCTAATCGTCCCATATATATTCTCATTTCAAGAGAAACGGTGAAGAAAAGGGGTGAGCTCAACTAGCCCAAAGAAGAAATATTATGACTAAGATAATGCAGAATAAATTATCATTAGTCCTCAACAATGTTAAACCCGATAAAATACAATAGACATCAAGTTTAAGCTGCAGTTGAATAAATAATCCATTAAAAGAGTCAAGTAGAGAATAAAATCTACTATCTTTTATGATTTAAAACGCGTTTTCATCAATTTTTATAAATTTGAGACTCAAACAATAAATAATTCACTTCATCCCCGCATCACTGATCGAGGATATTCATTAGGGTCACGACCACAAATTATCCACGCACCACTACGGCCAAGGATATTCAGTATATTCATCAATGGTCATGATCATGCCAACAACCATTGTCCATCAATGAACTTTGGCCAATGAGGACTTTTACCACATCATTTGTAACATTACGGTCATGATTATACTTAGAATAATCCACGGTCATAATTATACCAAGTCCATCTATGCACTACAGGCCACAGATGACTTTCAAAAAAATATAAACATGAGGATGATGACAATGATATAAGAATTCAATAAAACAAGTTCACAAATTAAATTATCCAGAAATTAATAACGTCCAAATTGTTAACATGATACTTCTTTGTAGAGTAAATTCAAGAATGCTTAGAAGAATATTTCCATGAAAAAATACTGGATGAAGCGCAAATATCAAGGATATTCCACTAATTTCATGGAGTATAGAAGTCAAAACTTTAACCAACTGAGTATAATATAGAATGGAATAATAAAAGAAATCACCGTGCATGCAAGATTGCATAGACAAAGTTATTCAACAAGAATAATAAATAACGGAACCGTGTCCTGTAAAACACATGACGAGGATATTCCAACAAAATAATAAAGAGCGAAACCAGTCGGTGTAAAACACATGATGGGATATTCCAAATAGAATAATAAAGAATGGAATAACATAAGGATTTCACCAAGTATAGGGTATGCCGCGTATACAGGTTATTCCAACAGAATAATAAAGAATGGAATAACATAAAGATTTCACCAAGTATAGGGTATGCCGCGTATACAGGTTATGTATAGGGTATGCCACATATACAGGTTATTCCAACAGAATAATAAAGAATGGAATAACAGAAGTTCTCTTCATGAATAAGAAAGAATAACACTCCTTACAGGTACAACAAATAATATCCCTTACCGTAAAAGACACTAGATATCGAAGTAGTGAAGTAGCAGAATACTCTTCTTCTTTCTCTCTATAATTCTCTCTCTAGAGTTTCAATTGAATTCGTAAGAAATAATGAAGGAATGAGCTTCTATTTATAGAAAAACCGAGAGTGTCTCGTGGTCTAATGAAGGGTCAAAATGACTTTTGGTAATATTGAAGAGACAACTACTATTTCATGGAAGGGTAATTAACTCTTGGAACAATCAAGAGGCAAATAACTCTTGGTAATATTGAAGAGACAATTACTATTTACGAAGGGGTAATTAACCTTGGAACAATCAAGAGGCAAATAACTCTTGGTAATATCAAGAGACAACTACTATTATTTGCGAAGGGCAATTAACCCTTGGTAATATGAAGGGACAAGTTACTATTAAGACTTTAAATCAACGATTCATATTGATTTACTATTATAATTTCAACCAACCAGTTAGAAATTTTATACATCTCCTCATGGAATAATATTGTACCCAAATAATTCGGAGTGAACAATACTAGAGTGAATAAGTAATCGGGTGAATAAGTAACTCGTGAATAGTAACTCATGAATAATAACTCATGAATAGTAACTCATGAATAAGTAACTTGTGAATAGTAACTCATGAATAAGAACTCGTGAATAGTAACTCGTGAATAGTACTCAACACGAAAAGTGTCGAATAATAATTCGATTGAACAATATAACCTCCAGACATCAATTATTATCGAAATAGATGTCGATTTCTACTAACACAAATAATCCCAACACAATGAAACTATCAAATTCATCTTTAATCAACACGAACTTATTCATCATTAATATTATAACTCACAATATTTAGCAACCAAAGTTGTTCCCAGGAAAGAGGGGCTTCCAATAAATATTTCTCCTTATTGGCCATAATTAGGTGACCAAACCTCTCCTCGTGTAACTCTAGATATTATAAATATTGCAATTTAATAATATGAATAACCTTGTCGCCTCAATTATTGATTTAATAAAATAACATATTATCACGGATGATCTTATGACAATAATCGAATCAATAATATGAGAGATATGATCGCAAAGAATTCATTGAAAGTAATAATGAAGTATAACCGAGTGACTTATCACTTAAGATCAATAATCAATACCGTGCTACATACAAATACAACCACGCCAGACATTCTTTCTTTTACTAATGGGTAGTTCAACAAAGATAATCAGTAAAACCTCCGTCGTTATTTTTCGAGAAAATATTTTTGTCGTTTTAACTACGATAAAGAAGCTTCCGCTAGGGTCCACTAATGATTGTCTTGAGTCCGTCACAAATATTCCCGACAAAAAAGAATATTCCCAGAACCAATCGAATATTTATAACAACTTGCATACTTTGCAAAATTTTCAAATACTACCCACAACTATAACATTATATCAAATCCACACCATAATATTTAAAAAAATATTTCGAAAAAAATTAAATATTTATTCATAAAATCTGGGGTCTCACAACAGGGGCTCAATTATTAGAGTGATATAACGAGTACGTTCAACCGAGGGACCACAACCAGGATCATACCGGTGACAGCAGTCATCAGAACAACGATAACCAGCGGAGAAAGAAAAATTCGGACAAGAATGGTAACCACTCTGGTAGTAATCATTGCCATGAAAATAGAAGAAGCGAGTCGGGGGGAGATTTTAAAAAGAGGAGATTCAACAACGACCATGTGAAGACGTCAACACCAGCAGCAACTGGTTCTAAGGGAGGAGAACGACCACCGGTCGTATGCTATAAATGTGGAAAAGAGGGACATATCAGCCCAAACTGCCCACAACAGTTCAAGGTATGCTATAATTGTGGAAAAGAAGGACATATCGCTCGAGATTGTACGGTAGCTAAACCAAGCCCAGTGGGGATGGTGACTCAAAAGGTTGTCCCAGAAAAGTCAAAGTCAACGGTTCCTGGAAGAGCGTTTGTCGTGACTGGTCAAAATGCGAAGAACCCAAACGAGGTGATCACGGGTAAGCTAATTATAAATTCTTGCGAAGTTTATACCTTACTTGATACCGGTGCTACCCATTCATTTATCTCTCCTTGTTGTGCTCAACGTTTAAACTTAATTCCGGAGAAATTAGATTTTGACCTATCTGTGGAGACTCCGTTAGGAGAAACTTTCATCACATCCGCTGTTTATAATCTTATTTGATCCGAGTTGGCACCATCACATTACCTGTTGACCTTATCTCTTTAAAGATACTTGCTTTTGATGTGATTTTAGGGATTGATTGGTTAACTACTCATCATGCCAAAATTGATTATTTTTTTAAGGTTGTTAGTTTTCATATTCCTAACCAACCTGTTGTACGAATTCAAGCAACTAAACCATTAAAATCAATCACTGTCATATCTAGTCATAAAGCTATTCATTTATTGAAAAATAGATGTCAAGCTTTCTTAGCCCATGTTATAGATTTGAATAAAGACACGTCAGATTTGAATAATATTCCTGTTGTTAGTAAATTTCCTGACGTGTTTCCTGAAGAACTTTCCGGTCTACCCCCAGAACGTGAAGTTGAATTCTTTATTGATCTTGAACCTGGTACAAAGCCCATTTCTAAAACCCCATATCGAATGGCTCCTATTAAACTTCAGGAGTTAAAGGTCCAACTACAGGAATTGTTGGACATTCGTCCTAGTACATCTCCTTGGGGTGCTCCTGTTTTATTTGTAAAGAAGAAAGACGGGAGTATGCGACTTTGTATTGACTATCGAGAATTGAACCATGTCACCATCAAGAATAGGTATCCATTACCTCTTATTGATGACCTATTTGACCAGTTGCAAGGAGCACAATTCTTTTCAAAGATCGATCTTCGTTCTGGATATCATCAGCTGAAGATTAGAACTGAGGATATTCCAAAGACTGCCTTCAGAACTCGATACGGGCATTATGAATTTTTAGTCAAGTCTTTTGGATTGACTAATGCTCCTGCGACTTTCATGGATATGATGAACCGAGTATTCAAGGACTATTTGGATCAGTTCGTTGTTGTCTTTATTGATGACATTCTCATATTTTCCAAAAACCGTGAAGATCATGAGCACCATTTGAAGCTGGTACTCCAAAGGCTTTGTGAAAATAAGCTATATACCAAGTTGAAGAAATATGAATTCTGGCTTGAGGAAGTAGCATTCCTTGGGCACGTGGTGTCAAAACATGGAGTATCTGTTGACCCGGTGAAGATTGAGGCAATACAAAGTTGGGAGCAACAGAAGTCGATGGTCAAGACGTAGCTTTTTGGCTTTGAATTTGGTTATTATCGGAGATTCGTGGAAGAATTTTCTCGAATCACTACTCCATTAAGTCAGCTGACTCGGAAAGATACAAAATTCGTATGAAGCGAGGAATACGAGGAGAGTTTCCAAGAGCTCAAGAGGAGACTCATTTCGGCACCTGTTCTGACAATACCATCTGGTTCGGATGGATTTGTTATCTACAACGATGCTTTGAGCAAAGGGTTAGGATGTGTTCTCATGTTGGCGTGGGAAAGTCATAGCTTATGCCTGCAGAACAACTTAAAAAATATGAGAGGAATTATCCTACTCATGATCTAGAGTTAAAGCGATCATTTTTCGCTTAAAGATCGGAGGCACTATCTATATGGAGAGAAAGTGGAGATATATTCAGACCATAAAAGCCTCAAATATTTCTTCACCCACAAGGAACTCAACATGCGACAACGACGTTGGCTCGAGCTGTTAAAAGATTATGACCACACCATTCAATACCATCCTGAAAAAACAAACGTGGTAGCTGACGCGTTGAGTAGAAGATCATATGCAGGAACGAGTGCGATGATGTGAAGTATACGCATAGAACCAACTTTAATCGATGAAGTTAAAGTTGCTCAAGCCACAGACCCGAAGCTGATGCGTATGAAGAAGAAAGTACAAGAGGGTGCTATTCCAGAAGCAAGAATTGATGAAGAAGGAATACTTCGAGTCCACTGCAGACTTTATGTTCCTAACGATTCTGATTTAAAGAACAAGATCATGATGGAGGCACACAATACACCATTTGCAATCCATCCTGGAAGTACCAAAATGTATCGTGATCTTCGACATACATTTTGGTGGAACAATATGAAGAGAGAGATCGCAAAGTTTATCTCGAGGTGTTTAACTTGTCAACGTGTAAAGGTGGAGCATCAAGTGCCTAAGGGTCCATTGCAACCACTTGAGATTCTGAAATGGAAGTGGGAACACATTACCATGGATTTTGTTACGGGTCTTCCCACGGTCTCTCAAGGCATAAATGCTATTTAGGTTATTATTGATAGATTAACCAAGTCTGCTCATTTCTAGCCGATACGAGAGACTTATTCCCTTGAACGTCTTGCTCATATGTAAATAAATGAGATTGTGAGATTGCATGGCATGCCAGTATCCATAGTTTCGGATCGTGACCCAAGATTCACTTCACGATTTTGGGTTAGCTTGCAAAAAGCTATATGCATATATTACGATTGATTTAAGATACCATCCTCAAGCGGACGGACAATCGAGAGGACTATTCAAACTCTTGAAGTTCTATTAAGACTGTGGTCCTAGATTTTAAAGGGAGTTAGGATAAGTATTTACCATTGGTGGAATTCTCTCCACAACATTGCTTATCGTGCAAGTATAGGTGTGGCTCCATTCAAGCATTGTATGGACGAAAGTGTCGCTTCTAATATGTTGGGATTAGGTGGGTGAAGCAACATTGTTGGAACCCGAGTTGGTACGTATGACTACGGAAAAGATCCAAATGATTCGACAACGTATACAAACGGCTCAAGATCGACAAAAGAGTTATGCGGATCTTCATCGAAAGGACGTGGAATTTAGTATTGGGGATCATGTATTATTGCGTGTTGCCCCATGGAAGGGAGTTACAAGATTCCGGAAGAGAGGAAAGCTCAATCCACGATTTATTGGTCCATTTTAGTTTCTTGACCGAGTAGGAAATGTAGCATATAGACTCGCGTTACCTCCAAGTATGTCTCGTGTTCATAATGTGTTTCGCATATCTGTGCTTCGTAAATATGTGAAAGACCCGAACCACATTATTGAGTTAGAACCGGATGAGATAGTCGAAGACTTAACGTACGAGGAGGTACCTGTCAAGATCTTGGATAGGAAGGAGCATGTCTTATGTACAAAGGTCATACCCCAAGTTAAAGTTTTGTGGAGAAACCATGCTATTGAGGAAATGACCTGGGAGTTGGAAACGAAAATGAAAGCGAGGAATCCTCACCATTTTGAAACACCAGGTACATACGTCAATTTCGAGGACGAAATTTCATAAGGAGGGGAGGTTGTAAGACCCCAACTTATTATAAATAAAATTAAATTTTCTCTATTTATTATTTTGAAATTGTAAGGGTTGATTTGATTAATGTGGTTAGTTATGGGTAAAATGCATAAATATTTTAAATATGCAAGTGGTTATAAAATATTCATTTTATCGAGAGAATATTCGTTTGGTCGTGGAATATTCTTACTTGTCGGGAATATTCGTATGACGCACGCGAAATTTGTGTGGGCCCCATAATGGAAAGCGATTGGATGAAGAAACGACAAGTATAAGTTGTTTATAAATAACGACGTAGTTATTTACAATTATCTTGTTGGAATACCGGTGGTTAAAACACAAGAAGTACACCAGGTTGCGCACCAATTATCGATTCTTACGTAGGAAGGCATTACTCAATAATTGTTATTGTGAATTCTTCATTCAATGTTTTATTTTATTTATTCAATAATTACTACTACCGATATTTTATATTATTGTTGTTTCAATAATTGTTACTACACAAAGATTTTCATTATCGGATCAATAATTCATATTATTTGAATAATATTATTAGATAACATTTTTGGCAATGTCTAGAAAGTTACATCTACAAGGAGAGGTTTGGTCACCTACCTAATTGCAAGTAAGGAGAAATCCTTATGGAAAGCCCCCTCTTTCCGAAGCGCACGATTATGAGTATTGTGATTCTGTAATATTATTTGTGAATAATTAATTATTGATTTATATGATAAGGAAAATATTCATTTTATGTGGATATAGATGGAGAAAATTTTTAATGTGACAATTGTTGAAAAATTGTTATTTTATCTTTTCTGATAAATAATTCATTTAAATATATTATTATATTTTAATAATATAATAATGGTGATATTTTTACAATGAATATGGGATATATGAGTATATGAGGAGGAGTATTTTTGTTACAATTAATGTTTAAAACATGTTAAATATGTCGGTGGACCCCATTTCTTGACTGAAATTAGTTTATAGCCCGTAAAATCCCCCGTTTGTGGATTTCGGTCAACTTCTGCTTGGAATTTGGAAAAACTTAAACTTACAAAGTTGTAGAGAATGAAATTTTCTATGGAAAGGACATGTGGTTTGAATTTTTCTGATAAAATGACAATTTATTATGAATTATTGAAGTTTCGAAGTTCTAGAATAATTAATTTTTGAAGTTTAAAATATTTTAATTAAGAAAAATGTTTTTAATGTTTTGGCACATGGTGGCTGATGTTTTGGGATAAATAAGTGGGCGTAGGAAATTTTAGAAAATTATATTATTAATTTATTAAATTTTCTGCTTTGGTGTTCTGAGCATTTTTCTATAAATAGGGTGTTTAGGTTAAAATTAAAAATCACACCAGAAACTAAAATTTTCTCTCTCTTTCTCTCTCTATATTATCGAGCGTATTCTTGTGAGTATTTTGATACTTTGAGTGTTGCTATACGGTGCAAGTCCGCTTCAGCAATATATCCAGTATTCCTATTTTGGGAGCGTCACAAACCATTAGTAGTACTATTATTATTACTACTATTATACATTAAAAGTTATTAATAGAAAAATGAATGAAGCTTCTTTATATTCATTGCGCTCCATCTCACATATTTTGATTTTAAGACCCCATGTATTTATTACTGTCTATTTACATATTTTGATTTCAATTTTTAACTTTTTAACAATAACGATTGAAAACATACAATTGTTACTAACAAAAATATTATATTATATTCACAAAAATTGAGGAGAAGGGCAATGGTGAGAAAACGCCGCCTTATTTATATTTTTTCTCTTTTAAATTGACAAATTAGTTTAAATTTTTGAATGTCAATATCAAATATTTTAAACTCAAAATTAAATAAATTGATTTTATCAATTTAAAATCAACTTAAAAAAGTTAATACTCCTTTATTCCAAGAATAAAAGTCCTTATTATTATTTTAGGCAATTTTAAGTTAAATGTCTACTTACAATAAATAATTTATTTTTTTTACAATAATTTACTTATAATATCCTTAGTATTAAATGTAATGTCATATTTATTTTCTATATTTATGGAGTAAAACTAGTCATGTACAAAAAACTATACAAATTGATAATAATTTAAATATGAACAATTTTATCATTCGATCATTTTTCTTTATATGCACAAAAAATTAACCACGACATTTATCCTAAGTTAAGACAAAGACAAATGGAACAATAATCTTATAGTATTTTGAAACTCAAGAAATATTAAATTTTCACGTTTTTTAAATTTTCAAACACATCCTAAATAGAAGATGTTAAGGAAAGAAACACCGGCAAGTAAGGGTCTAAATGAATCGAGTCGAGTCTAGTTGTTCAGAATTGGTTCATAAAATTTATCGAGTATAAAATAAAGTTTGATTGAAGCTCATTTAACTACTGAGTCGAACACGATCTCAAATCGAGCCCGAGCAGTTTGAACTTTTTTGAACGAATATGACCCGAGTATCAATAAAAAGTTACAATTTGAAGAGGTTCGAGTAAATTATCGAACTTTAAAATTTGCTCGTATTTAACTCATTTATATTTCAAGTTGAGCTCGATTTGAACTTTTTAGGATGAATTACATATTCTATTACCTTTTTGAAAATAATTACAACAATAATGTACTCATAAAATATTTACACAATTAATATAATTTCATATTTATTTACAATATTAGTGCAATTAGGATTCCTTAATTTAGGGAATTAGTATGCAATTAGGATTCCTTAATTTAGGTAATTAGTATGCAATTAGGATTCCCGTACCGAAGAGAGAGAAATTAAACTGTTCGATCCTCACACCTCTTTAATTCTAAGGATTTTTTTAAAATAATTTTTATAGAGCTGAATTGAAATCGTTGCTTACTAATTTTCAGGCAAAACTAATGATTTTGTGACGCCCCCAAAAATAGGTATACATCACCCATCTTGGGTCGCCAGATACATGGTACTGAATACAAATACAAACTAATTATACAACAGTCGTATAAAATACAACAAAATATATGCTGTGAGTTTTAATACAAATATTGTCATCTAGACAATATCCACACTCAATGGAGTCCTCATTATATTTAATATTATTACACTATTTCACAGAATAGTAAGAACTATTAATGCACCATCTAGGACCATCACTCTGTTCTCCGACTAGTCTCAACTATGTTCTCATTTCCTGAAGAGAACAATGAAAGAAAGGGTGAGCTCAACTAGCCCAGTAAGAAATATTATGACTAAGATAATGCAGAATAAATTATCGTTATCCTTCAACAATGTTAAACCGATACAATATAACAAACATCAAGTTTAAGCTGCGCAGGAACAAGCAATCCATTAGAAGAGTCAAGTATAGAATAAAGTCTACTATCTTCTATGATTTAAAAGGTTTTTCATCACTTTTATTGCTGAGAATCAGCTCAATAAATAATTCACATCATCAAATCATCCCCACACAACAGGTCAAGGATATTCTTTAGTATCACAACCACGAATTATCCATGCACTACGGCCAAAGATAATCGTGTTTTCATCAACTATCCCGATCATGTCATAAAATAATTCATCTTTGCACCTGGTCAAGAGAATTCATAGCCATAATCATACCAAAAAAACCGCCCATCAATGCATTATTACGCCAATGAAGACTTTTTCCACATCATTTATAACATTACGGCCATGATTATACCAATAATTCTCGGTCATAATCATACCAAGTCCATCTATGCACTACTGAGCCACAGATGACTTTCAACATAATATAAACATGAGGATGATGACAATTGTGGACGCCCCCAAAATAGGTATACATCACCCATTTCGAGTTGTCAATACATGGCATGTAAACAACTACAACTTTATTTATTACAACAAGAAATCGTGAGTTTGAATACAAATATTATCTTCTGCATAATATCTATATCCAAATAAATCCTCATCACATTTATTGATACATTATTTTACAAAAATGGTGAGGACTACTAAACAACTCTCTCTATAACCATCATTCCGCACTCGACTGCACTCGCTACATTCTCGCCTCCCGAGAAGAAAAATGGAACAAAAGGAAAAGGGTGAGCTCGACTAGCCCCAAGTAAAAGAATATTATGACTAAGATAATATACAACAAAATTATCGTTAGTCTTCAACAGGAGGAAAAATCTAATAGAATACAATAGACAACAAGTTTTAAATCAATATTCGCAATGAAAATAATAATTCATTAGAAGAGTTAAGTAGAGAATGCAAACTACTATCTTCTATGTATGAATTTTAAAGTTCATCGTCTATCTTTTATCCCCGTAACATCAATCATATATATATCGAATCAAATATTCATCTTTGCACTATATAGCCAAAGATATTCATCGATTAGTCATGTTCATCTAAACACTGCTCATCTTTGCACTACGGGCCAAAGATATTCATAAAAATCATTCATCTTTGCACTACAGCCAAAGATATTCAATAATATCATCATTTAAGATCGAGGATGATGAAAAATATTTTTAAAAAACGAATCCAAAGTGAAACAAAATGACAAGGATTAAGGATTAAGGATTCGTACTTTTGTTTTATCCACGCCCAAAAATATCTCAAAAATAATCATAGTGGTGTAAAATTCAAGAATGATCAAAACATGGATACAATCAAAAGCTAGTATCCGAATAATAGATATTTTGGACGAAAAGATAAATTTTTTATTTTTTGATGAATAAGGCCGTATTCGTGAATAAGATCAGATACGTGAATAAAGGTCGATACGTGAATAAGAAACCCCCACAATTAAAAGTTCCAAAACTTCGGATCAATATTTCAAAGATAATGATATTGAAGAAATAATATCATTACGAAAGAAATAATATCCCTTACCTCGAAAGATTTATACTTCTAAATTAAACAACAGGATATAGGTTATGACTTGAACTTGCAATCAGATAGCAATACTCAAAGTATACTCAAAATACTCACAAGAATACGCTCGATATATAGAGAGAGAAAACTTCAGTTTCTGGTGTAATTTTCAATTCTAACCTAAGCTCTCTATTTATAGGAAAATGCTTAGAACACCAAAGCGTAAAATTTAATAAATTAATAATATATATATATAATTGTCAAGCCCACTTTTACCAACTGATTCAGATCATTTCTAACATACGTACGCCTAATTAATTGTAATAAAAAAACGTTTTTCTTACAAAAACATTTTAAACTCCAAAAATCAATTATTTCGGAACTCTGAAACTTCAATAATTCATGATAAATAGCTCTTTTGTCAGAAAATTCGAATCTCCCGAATTTTTATAGGAAATTCAATTCTCTACAACTTTACAGAAGAAAGTTTTTCCAAATTCCAAATGTAAATTGACCAAATCCATAAACCAAGCGATTTTACAAAGCTATAATCAAATTTCAGTCAAGAAATGGGGTCCACCGACATGTTTAACATGTTTTAAACATTTATTGGAACAAAAATACTCTTCCTCCTCATATACTCATATATCCCACATTCGTTGTAAAAATATCACCATTATTATATTATTAAAATATAATAATATATTTAAATGAATTATTTTATCAGAAAAAGATAAAATTTTAATTTTTCAACAATTGTCACATTAAAAATTTTCTCCATCTATATCCACATAAAATCAATATTTTCCTCATCATATGAATCAATAATTAATTATTCACAAATAATATTACGTAATCACAAGATTGACAACCGTGCAGGTTCCTCAGTAAAAGAGGGACTTTCCAATAAGAATTTCTCCATCTTGCCAAGCAATTAGGTGACCAAACCCTCCTTAGATGTAACTTTCTAGACATTGCCAATAATGTTATCTAATAATATTATTCAGATAATATGAATTATTGCTTCGATAATGAAAAAAATCTTGTGTAATGACAATTATCAAACAACAAAGAATATAAAATATCAACGCAAAGAATTATTGAATCAATAAAATAAAATATCGAATAAAGAATTATCGTAACCATTATTGAAAGTAAAGGCCTTCACGTAAGAATCAATAATTGGTGCAATACTGCAGTGTCATCTTGTGTTTTAACCAATTTAGTATTTTAACAAAGATTAATTCAGAATAACTAAGCCGTTATTTTTAAACAACTTATATTTTGTCGTTTTCTTCATCCAATCGCTCGTTATGGGGCCCACACATGGTCGCTACCGTCGCATTTAATATTCCCCGACGATCATTTAATATTCCACGACCAAATGAATATTCCCCAACAACAATGAATATTTTATAACCACTGCTTATTTTGAAATATTTATGTATTTTACCCATAACTATCCACATTAATCACATCAACCCTTACTATTTCAAAATAATAATTAGAGGAAATTAAATTTCATTTATTAATTATTTGGGGTCTTACAACCTCCCTCCTTATGAAATTTCGCTCTCGAAATTGACATACGATACTGGTATTTCGAAAAGGTGAGGATACCTCGCTTTCATTTCGTTTTCAATTCCCTGTGTCATTTCCTCATATAGCATGGTTCCTCCACAAAACTTAAACTTGTGGTATGACCTTCGCGTGCGTAGGACATGCTCCTTCCTATCCAAGATCTTGACAAGACTCCTCATACATTAAGTCTTCTATTATCTCGTCTGGTTCTAACTCAATAACGTGGTTCGGTCTTTCACATATTTCTTAAGATACGGATATATGTGAAACACATTATGAACACGAGACATACTTGGAGGTAACGCGAGTCTATAGGCTACATTTCCTACTCGGTCCAAGAATTTGAAATGGACCAATAAATCGTGAATTGAGCTTTCTCTCTTCCCAAATCTTGTAACTCCCTTCCATGGAGCAACTCGCAATAATAATACATGATCCCCTATACTAAATTTCACGTCCTTTCGATGAAGATCCGCGATAACTCTTTTGTTGATCTTGTGCTGGCTTTGTATACGTTGTCGAATCATTTGGATCTTTTTCGGTAGTCATCATATGTATTTAACTTCGGGTCCCAACAATGTTGCTTCACCCACCTCATCCCAACATATATTGAGAGCGACACTTTCGTCCATATAATGCTTCAAATGGAGCCACACCTATATATCTTGCTCGATAATCATTGTTGTTGTAGGAGAATTCCACCAACGGTAAATACTTATCCCAATCGCCTTGAAATCTAGGACACGTAGTCTTAATAAATCTTCAAGAGTTTGAATAGTCCTCTCGATTGTCCCGTCTGTTTGAGGATGGTATGCCGAATCGAATCCTAAACTGCGCCTATAGCTTTTTGCAAGCTAACCCAAAATCTTGAAGTAAATCTTGGGTCACGATCCAAACTATGGATCTTGGCATGCCATGCAACCTCACAATCTCATTTACATATATACTAGTAAGATGTTCAAGGAATAAGTCTCCGTGATCGGCAAGAAATGAGCAGACTTGGTTAATCTATCAACAATAACCCAAATAGCATTGATGCCTTGAGAAATCGTAGAAAGACCCGTAATCTAAATCCATGGTAATGTGTTCCCACTTCCATTTCGAATCTCAAGTGGTTGCAACGGACCCTTAGGTACTAGATGTCTCCGCCTTTACACGTTGACAAGTTAAACACGTTGAGATAAACTTTGCAATCTCCTCTTCATATTGTTCCACCAAAATGTATGTTGAAGATCACGATACATTTGGTACTTCCGTAATGGATTACAAATGGTGTGTGTGTGCCTCCATCATAATCTTGTACTTCAAATCAAATTCGTTAGAACACAAAGTCTAGAGTGGACTCAAGTATTCCTTCTTCATCAATTCTCGCCCTAATAGCAAGACTTTCTTTCTTTCTTCATACGATCGGCCAAGATTGTGGCTCGAAAGCAACCTTAACTTTTTCTATTAAAGTTGGCTCTGTCAGATACTTGACATTATCGCACTCGCTCCTCGTGATATGATCTTCTACTCAACGCGCATACCACCACGCGTTCGCTTTTTTCGGGATGGTATTGAATAGTGTGGTCGTAGTCTTTTCAATAGCTCGAGCCAACATCGCCGCCAGACGTGTTGAGTTCTTTTGAGTGAAGAAATATTTAAGGCTTTTTATGGTCCGAATATATCTCCACTTTCTCCCCATATAGATAGTGCCTCCAGATCTTTTAATAGCGAACGATCACGCTAACTCTAGATCATGAGTAGGATAATTCCTCTCATATTCTTTAAGTTGTCGCGAGGCATAAAGCTATGACTTTCCGACGTTGCATGAGAACACATCCTAACCCTTTGCTCAAGCATCGTTGTAGATAACAAATCCATCCGTACGGATGGTATTGTTAGAACAGTGCCGAAATAAGTCTCCTCTTAAGCTCTTGGAAACTCTTCTCGCATTCTTCGCCTAAACGAATTTTGTATCCTTCCGAGTTATTTGGGTTAATGGAGTAGCGATTCGAGAAAACCCTTCCACGAATCTCCGATAATATCTAGCTAAGCCCAAAAACTACATCTTCATCCATCGACTTCGATTTTGCTGTTCCCAACTTTGTATTGCTTCAATCTTCGACGGATCAACAGATACTTCATGTTTCGACACCACGTGCCCAAGGAATGCTACTTCCTCAAGCCAGAACTCGCATTTTTTCAACTTGGCATAAAGCTTATTTTCACGAAGCCTTTGGAGTACCAGCTTCAAATGGTGCTCATGATCTTCACGACTTTTGGAATATATGAGGATGTCATCAATAAAGACAACAACGAATCGATCCAAATATTCCTTGAATACTCGGTTCATCATATATCAAGAAAGTCGCAGGAGCATTAGTCAATCCGAAAGACATGACTAAGAATTCATAATGCCCGTCATCGAGTTCGAAGGCGATCTTTTGAATATCCTCGATTCTAATCTTCAAATTGATGATATCCGAATCTAAGATCGATTTTGAAAAAGAATCAGGCTCTTTGCGGTTGGTCAAACAGTCATCAATACGAGGTAGAGGATACCTATTCTCGATAAAGTGATATGGTTCAATTCTCGAGATAGTAATACTAAAGTTGATACTCCGCCTCTTTCTTCTTTACAAATAAAAGCACAGAGCACCCCAAGGAGATGTACTTAGGACGAATGAAAACTGATGTCCAACAACTCCCCGTAGTTGGACCTTTAACTCTCAAGTTCAATAGAGCCATTCGATATGGGATTTTAGAAATGGGCTTGTACTGTGTTCAAGATCAATAAAGAATTCAATTTCACGTTTTGGGGATATAGGAAAGTTCTTCAGGAAATACGTCAGGAAAGTCTATAACAACAGGAATATTATTCAAATTTGACGTGTCTTTATTCAAATCCATAACATGGGCTAAGAAAGCTTGACATCCGTTTTTGATTAAAAATCTGTTTTTAAAAAAAGTATATTTTTAAAAAAGTTCTATTTTTTTTAAAATTCTGTTTTTTTTTCAAAATCTATTTTTTATAAACATATTTTTTTTAAAAAAATTCTGTTTTTAAAAAAATTCTGTTTTTTTTAAAAAAACTATTTTTATTTTATTATGTTTTTGTTATTTTTAAAATGTTAATTTTTTTATTTTTAAAATCTGTTTTTAATTTTTTTTTGCCACATAAGCAGTATTTTTTAATTTTTTTGCCACGCCAGCGACACGTCCGCGCCACATAAACAAAAATTAATGTGACGCCCCCAAAATAGGTATACATCACCTATTCTGAGTCGCCGAATACATGGTACAAAATACAAATACAATCTTTAATATACAACAAGAGAGCTATGAGTTTTAATACAAATATCATCTTCTTCGACAATATCCACTCTCGTAATAAGTCCTCATTATATTTATTGTCACACAATTTAATGTAATAGTGAGGACTACTAATACTATCATCTGACGACCGCCATCGCGTTGCGTTCTCGATTAGTCCTTGCCACGTTCTCATTTTCTGAAGAGAACAGTGAAAGAAAGGGTGAGCTCAACTAGCCCAATAACAATCTTTAAACATGAGGATGATGACAATGATACAAGAATTCAATAAAACAAGTTCAAGAATTAATTTATCCAGGAACCAATAACGTCCAAATTGTCAACATGATACTTCTTTGTAGAGTAAAATTCAAGAATGCTCAGAAGAATATTTCCATGAGAAGATACTGGATGAAGCGCTTAAATATCAAGGATATTCCACTAATTTCATGGAGTATAAGTCAAAACTTTAACCAATCGAGTATAATAAAGAATGAAATAACAAAAGAAATCACCAGGCACGCGATAGATCAGCATAGGCGAGTTATTCCAATAGAATAATAAATAACGGAAACAGTCGTCGTACAGAACACGCATGCATGTGATATTCCAATGTAATAATAAAGACGGAACCAGTCCGACGTAAAACGCGCATGTATGCGGGATATTCCAATGTAATAATAAAGAATGGAATAATAGAAGAATTTCACCAAGTATAGGGTAGCCCGCGTATACAAGTTATTCCAACACAATAATAAATAATGGAATAACAGAAGTTCTCTTCATGAATATAAAAGAAATAATACCCCTTATCTTAAGAAGAAACTGGATACAAGAAAAGAAAGGTAGTAGACTTCTCTTCTTCTTTCTCTATATAATTTTTTCTTTCTAGAGTTTCAGTGAATTCGTAAGAAATAATGAAGGAATGAGCTTCTATTTATAGGAGAATGGAAAGGCACCGTGTAAGGATTTTTTTTCTCACGGACAAAATAATTTACAAGTCACTGATGCCATACGCACTAATCTGCTGAATTCAATTATCATGTAAAACAAAAAATATAATATAAATATATATATAACACATGTTATATTACACATTTTCTCCACCCGTGACCAACTTTGCAAGATTCCTCTCCCTTCATCTTTTTTTCTTCAATCGTGGGCCCCACATGTTCCCCTCCCACCAACATCTCACACTCACAGGTGGGTTCCATTATATTTATACTAAACAACTTTTAACCGATTTTTTTTTAAAAAAAGGTAAATGGGGGTCCATAAAAATAAGCAAAACTTCATAAAAATCACCTTAATAATTTTAACAATATTTATCACCTTTATTATAATTCACAATATTAATCGACCAACGCCTTTTCCAGAGAAAGAGGGCTTTCAATAAGGATTTCTCCTATTAAGCGCAATTAGGTGACCAAACTTCTCCTCGATGTAACTTCTGCAGACATCGTTAATATTGCAAATAATAATATTAATAACTTTGTCGCCTCAATTATTGATTTAATAATATATAGAATATCGACAATAATTGAATCAAATAACGTGAGATACTATCGCAAAGAATTATCGTAGCAATAATTGAACAAAATCGAGTGACTTCTCACGTAAGTATCAATAATCAATATCGTGTGCGCTACTACGCAACCACGCCAGATTTCTCATTACTTTTAACACCTGGGTGTTTCAACGATTAACAGTAAAACTTCCGCCGTTATTTTCATAAAATATTTTGTCATTTTCAATCCGATAATAATTCCGTTGGTCCACCAATGATTGTCATTTGTTATGCACGAATATTCCCTCGTTAAACGAATATTCCCAACCAATCGAATATTATATAACAACTTGCGTACTTTGCAAAATTTATAACTATTATCCACAACTATAACATTATATCAAATTCATTCCATAATATTCAAAAAAATGATAATTATAGAAAATTCATCTTTATTCATAAAAATTGGGGTCTTACAATTAACGTCTGTCAACTTTTTTTAACGGAATGACCCAATTTGAAAATAATAATTAGTTCAGTGAGTTAATTTGAAAAATTAAAAGTTCAATCGGGTATTCAATAAAACGTGCCAATTTCGGTGGCCAAATCATTAGTTTTGCCCTAATTTTCATATGATCATTTGAATTAGTGAAAGAGGGTATATATCAATTTCTTCTTTTCTGTTCTTACTTATTTGGGTATTGGATTGTTACCGTGAATTACTCCTAGTAAATAGTAATAGTTGTTGGAATTTGAATGGGAATTGGTTGCAGAGGAAGAAGGGAGAAAAAGGGCCATGAAAAAGTCTTTCAAAGATTCCCTCAAAGCCCTTGAAGCTGATATTCTACATGCCAATCCCCTGTATTTTTTTACTCTCTCTTCCTCTTTAATTTGACTGTTTTTCATTTTTTCTCCCTTCTCAGTTTAATTTTATCTTCTATTTTTGTTGGGGTTTGTTTAATCATCTGTTTGGGTTCCAAAATTTTTGAAGCTGTCTGAATTTTGATTTTCAGTAATTTAAAGGTCTTTTGTGAGTACATGGATCTTTATGCATATTCTTACTTGCTCACTAGAGCACTTTTGATGCAAAAGTTGTCGGATTTGACCAAGATAAAGATGTCGCAGTATTGTGCATTGATGCACCTAAAGGCAAATTGAGACTCATACCCATCGACGTGTCTGCAGACTTGTTTGTTGGTCAAAAAATAACCTATTCAGCTTTTTTCATAAATGCGGTTGGTGCAGAAATTAAACCTCTATACCGGCGTATGCTCTATTCGATTTTATTAGGTTGACAATTTATTTTGGATGTGATGCAGTTGGTAGCCAAACTTTCATATCAAGTTAACCTATTCAGTTTTATTAAGTTACCAATTTTATTTTGAATGTGATGCAATTGGTAGTTAAATCTTCATGCAGTTGATTGCCAAACCTTCAGACAAAGGTAATCAATTCAATTTTATTAGGTTATCAATTTATTTTGAATGTGATGCAGTTGATAGCCAAACATTCATATAAAGGTAACCATTTTAGTTTTTGTGGGTAACCAAATCGTTAAAAAAATTGTAGCGAAGAACTCGTACTTAGGAGAGATCAAGCGGAAGAGGAGGATGATGAAGGGGAAGAGATGACGATGTAACGACGGCGCAACCAAGAACTTCTGGAGATTCACGGCGGAGGAGGATGATGAAGGGGAAGAGAGAGGAGGCGGTGATGAAGATAATGAGCGGTGAGGGAGATGAAGAAGATATTTTTTTGTTTTTTTCTCATTTTATTTTGAATTTGAATTTATTTTTGTTGTTAGATCCCAAATATTTGAATTTGAATTATTAATTATGGCAATTATTTCTCCTTGATTTTAGGTTTTTTTATTAATGTGAATTGTACTATTTTTGTAATATAGATCCTAATTACACTCTTTTTGTAATTGTTTTGTGCATGTACTAATGGTGTAATTATTTTTTAATTGTTATATATTTCTATAAAAGAACCCAATTTTTTATCGAGCGAATATGAATTGAGCCGAAATGTTTGCTCATTTTACGGCCAAACCGGCAAGGGGTAAAACCGGAAAAGAGAAAGTACCAGCGACCAGGAGCTTCCTTCCCCTCTATTTACACTATATATAAAGAGAAGAAGCGCCAGATACAAATAGCAAGCTTTCACTTTATCACAATTTGAATTATCTGTTTGTGTGAGTGAGTTAGGGTTAGGGTTTGGGGTTTTTAGCTTCGTAGCAATAATCAGCGATGGAAGAGATAATAGAGGGACTTAACAATACCACCATCGCTGGTGATGCTCCCAAGAAAAATCGCATTCAGGTCTCACACACTAAGAAACCCTTGTTTTTCTACGTTAAACTCGCCAAGGTATTCTCTCCCTAATTATATGTATATCCTGGATTCCGAGTTAAATTTTGTTTTTAATGGGCTTGAATGAGTCAAATTGGTGTTGCAATTTGCAGAGGTATATGCAACAGCACAATGAGGTGGAGCTCTCTGCCCTTGGCATGGGTATTCTTTCTTCATCTTCTTTATTCTACCCTTTTATTTGTGGCAGTTATTATTTATTTTATTTTATTAACTTTCTCTGTTATTTGTTGTTGTTTGCATGATGTATATATACACACCTACGCTGTACCATGTAACTCCATTGTTAAGTTCAGAATTAGTTACCTTGTTTTTTTTTCCTTTGTAGTTTTAATTTTTAAATGTCCGGTGTTGCCTATATGTGTCATATAGTGCTTAATTTTGTTTGATTTCTATCTTTTGTACTGCTAGGGAACTTTCATAGTAGACATGTATATGTAACTATTTGGGTTGAGCAAAAGACTATTGATTTACATGTTTATGGAAGTTTGAATGTGTATTCTTTGTTGAAAAATGTAATGCGGACAATCAAATTAGAAACATATATCTATGTCCGGCAGTCGGGGCTTATTTTGATTAACATTGATTTGAAAGTTGAATTAGTTTTTGACTGCTGATTAGTTTTGAGAGGTCAATCTAGTGTTCTTCTACTCTGCTTGCTGTTTTCACATTGTGCTTTCTTTCAAGTTACTTTGAAGCTCTGAATCTTGTCCTTGCTTGTGTACTCATGTTTTGTGTCCTTCGTTCTCGTCTCTTTCTTATGAGTTCTGGATACTGAGATGGTAAAATGTTTGAATGATATATTGTTATGTTTTGGAGATTATGATTAATGCTCAAACAGCTTATTCTTTACTTCCACCAATATTCAATATCCCATTCAAATTTGCAATCACTCAGTTTCTTATCATCTTTTACATAAAGTATGTAGTTATATTCCATTTAATTAGATACATTGTAATTATTTCCAGTGATGTGATGGAACTGTAACTCTTTAGATGATTTATTTGAAACTAGGGCATGCTGTTGATTTAGTCATGGTGGCGCAGGCTTTTCCTGATTTTTTTTGTTTGTTTGTTAGGTCCGTGATGTACATGGGTGACAGGGCCCCTTGGACCCTTGGTGCCTCTTTGAATATATACTTTGGTTTACTTGGGAAATAAAATTGAGGTTGAAATGTTACAACTCTTTTGGGCGTTTGCCTTGTGCTAATGAGTTCATTCTATTGTGTATATGCAGCTATTGCCACAGTTGTCACCATTGCAGAAATTCTTAAAAATAATGGATTTGCTGTTGAGAAAAGTAAGTATTTCTTATGTTTAGTTATCTTACATGCTATTTCCTTGCCCCATACTCTTAAAAATTGGCAGAGAGTTCCTTTAATCTAATTATACATTCTGCAGGGATCATGACATCCACTGTTGAGATTAAGGATGAATCAAGGGGGCGTTATGTTCAAAAAGCCAAGGTTAGTGCTGTAGGGTGAAGCATCTATAGTTTCTGTCTTGTAGTTATGTTTGCTGGGTGTGTCTTCCTCCTTCCTTCCCATGTATGCAAGAATACCATCTAGGATCGTTTTGCTATCTGGTGGTTATTTAATTGTCTCTTGTTACTCAGATTGGAATTTTGCTGGGGAAGACTGTGAATTTTGATGAATTGATGGCAGCTGCTGAAGAGGAGAGAGAGCTCGCAGGAGGGGATGGTGAAGATCAGATCTGAAAGGGATATTTTCTAGCATCATCTGTTTTATGGGTAGTTTGTCAGTCTCTTTATCTGGTTGCAGATGTCTGGGACTATGCTTGTAGTGGTTTTTTTAGCTGAGAGAAAGGTTGTTAGTTCTCTGTAGAATAGGAAAAAACTCTAATCTGCTAGTCAAATTTTATTTTGTTATATGGATCATTCAGCCTCTTCTAAACTTAGTTGCATCCTTTCTTTCTTTGTTTGTTTTGGTTGTAGAATCAAGTTCGAATAGAATATTTTCATGCCATAAGCTGCATAAAGTTTTACAAATTGAACGTTGATTCCCCCCCCCCCCACCCCCACCCCACCCCATCCCAACCCCCAACCCCCAACCCCACCCCCGAATATGGAAAAAAGCTATTTTTCTTAAGAAGGCCATAGACATAAAATTGATCCTGTAAATATGAATTTTTATTTGGGTGTCTTAATGTAAAGTTTAAACTTTAAAGGACGAATGAGCAACAACACGAATCTAGTAATCATGAAATTGCAAGCGAGCGCTCACAGGATTAGCTATATTAGGACTCAAATGGGATCACGCAGATTCACCCTTTGGGTCTGCGGTCCGCATTCCCATCGGCTGAATAGTGTTAAGCTTGCCTTCATCAAGTCTCAAAGACCTGATGTAATGAATTATGATACATGCAAATTTTACAGCCTTGTCAAAGCAAATGACATGATATGTATCCAAATATACAATTATGAACGCTAAAAATATACTTCAAGACATCATTGCAAATTTATTACTGTAACTAAATCGATCACTGTGGGTTAATACTATACGCGGATGGTTTGGTAAATTTGATATGATGTGAAAAATAAAATTAAAAATGGGGCTATGTTTTTGTTAGGGCAGACGATAGGCTAAGATAACTATTCAAATCAGCCATCTTGGAAACCGACTTGGTAGAAATCCCTTGTGCTTATTATACTATGTCCGTTATGGCATGCCAATCCACGTCAATGAATCTCTTGTTTGAAATAAAATTAGTCTGAACAACTTTAACCATAGGTACAAGTTTCAGTTCACCCCAAGGAATGGGATCACAATCAAATCTTATGCAATAAACCAAAAATGATAGTACTACATATCAAGGAAATCCGACAACCAAAATGCTACGATTATCTCACCAAAATCCGCAAGTGTCAAAACACTTCAAGCCTGATAAACCCTACAAATAACCTTTCAAGTCTTTCACAGATCATCTTCTTTATCAACTAGTATTTTCTTGCACACCTCGTAGCACATGAAAGAAATCCCAGCTGCAGGGACCAATTTCATACAGCTTGGGCCTAAACCCTTGTAAAGACCTGGAACTCCTTCCTTTTCAAGTATGCACAAGAGGGCATGAAGCATGTTATTGTACTGTCTCCCATTGATAGCCCCGGCTTGCATATGTTTTCTAGCCACTTCAAGTGGGAAAGTTGCACTACTTGATATTGCACCAGCTGCTGACCCAATTAAAAGGGTTGCGAGATTTCCAATCTCATCCTGCCTGAAAACCTTCTTGTAAGCTTTCCGTAATGTATCATATGCAAAATAATTAGTGGCAGCATATGGGATCACTCCAATTAGACTTGGTGTGAGGCCTCTGTAATTCTGCTGGTCCCTCCTCTTGCACAATTTTCAAAAAAGCATCTACAAGATTTTTGTATACACCCCTCTGCCCAAAGTTATTATGGGAAAATATGAGATATAGCGGAAAAATCCATTTAAAAAGCATGACATGTTTAGTATTTCATTTACCTGGACAGTCAGTCGAGTTTTGAGCAGCTCAAGAGGGTAGGTGCATATTGTTGAGCTAATTCCAGCAACAGCACCTGCAATTGAAGATGTGGGGATAGGCAGTATGGGCTGTTCTCCTGGTTTAGGTGTCAAATGGTTCTTAACCATATCATAAGCAAATAACAGCAACAAGTTTCAACCTCAAAAGTAAGAGAAGGTATCCATTCTTTAAAATTATGATAACTACAAACACATGACAAGCAAAGGAACTTTGACCTTGTTGATTTTATGGTTTTTAGAACTTCATTAATAACTTCAAATTCACTTAAGATTTGACGGACAATATTTTTTTATTTTTGGGAGCCATCCCAGTACACATGGAGTACACAAAAGGCAGGTGGAACAAGACGGAAAAAAACTCATCCTGCACCGATCACAAAAACCTAAACACATCCACAGCCCAAGAAGCCCACAAAAAGAATTCTCCCCAGAAAATCTCTGACAGAGAAAATATATGGCTGCAAGGATCCTATATAGCACACATAACTTACAATATCAAAACCATAAGTGCATCTAAAGTAGATCATTTGGTGATTACTAAAAATTGCAAAGGGGGTGGGCGATTCTCATGTTTGAACAGCACAAAGTATGGCACAATGTTTTTAAGTAGAAAACTTAAAGATCAGGTAAGAATATTCTCTTATACCTCTATTGCCTTGCTTGGAGCAACCCGGATGACATTGACCAAATTACCCCTAAATAAGCCCTTCCATCCTTCAGTCTTCATTATATCTTGAAACACTTCTGTTGTTGAGTGCCCACAACTTCCAACCATCAAATGAGTCCTTATGGTCTCCAATGGAGCAACGGATGTCCGTGACACTGCTCCTGCAATTGCCCCACTGACCAACCTCTTCAATGATGGATTGCCAATCTTAATTTTCAACTTGAGACCACCTTTCTTCTTTTTCTTCTTTAACACCCCTTCTTCTCCCAACTCCCATGTCTCATCTGCCACCAATTCAGCAGTCTCAGCTATTCGAAAGCTGGATTCTGGCATCAACATGTATTTCATCGAAAATGGAAGCTTTAATCCACTACCATTGGTGTTTGAAGAGTTTGGGGATATCCCAACTCCCCTTCCCATTTGCCCAACGCTTGCAAACAAGGTACCAGCGTGAAAACCATCATCTCGAGGACACCATAGAAACCCAACTCCAGAATTTGGGATTAACCCATCTCCATTGATTGCTAGATTTTGCAATCTTTTTGTATCCATGTATGTTAAGCTGAAAACTTAATATGACAATATAGCCAGATACAACAGGGTTTCTAATACCACTGATGTTCCAAGTTAAAAAGACTTGTTATTAGGGTAATGGGTAATCAATACTTAAAAAATACTTTTAGCAAATGGGTGTTAAAAAATAGGCCCAAAAATCCAATCTTTAAGGGAATAAATGCACATACACCCAGTAATATAGTGAACAGAAGAAAATGGTATATCAATTTATTTGTTGTATAAAAAAAACTTGTATCAAGATGAGTTGGCCGAAAATACCATGGGCAATTGACCAAGAGCCACCACAAAACGAGATAGTTGCTGTTCTTCTTGCTTTATTTCTTCTTTGTTCACTCTCCCTCCTTTCTGCTGTAGCAACCAGAACCCAGAAAAAAAGATGCTGTACTCTTTATCCCTCTTACAGAAAAAGCAACAGGGATGAAAGGGTGATGAATTCTTCAAATATATTTATTATACATGCCTTGGATTTTGCTCAAAGTTGTCCCTTTGTGGGTAAGAGAAGTTGTACCTCCGTTGGAGAGTAAAAAATGGGGTTCTTTTTTAAGTGCAAATTACTCCCCTTGTGCCCTGGTGGCTGGTGCACTAATTTAACCTAATTTTGGGCTTCAATCTAGCAAATTTTTATTTACCACAATGTCCTCGTCTACTTTAAATGGCAGAATTAGACTCTCTCCTTTTTCTTTTCTAAAATAATTAATTACCATAAAATGTTGAGAAATTTGTCAGATCCCACATGAACAAATTATACTATGAGTTTAAATTAAATTATGTTAGGGAAGAATTAGAATTAGAAAGACTTCTTGCCTATAACGAATGATATGGGAGATCATATCTTGTTCCGAAATTAAGCTACAAAAGTATTTGTTTAATTCAGTCATAACTTTTCATTTATTTTTCAATAATTTCCCTCTTAAATCTTCAAAATTAAAGATTTCATAAAAGAATTTGAGGATACATTAATACTTATAATTAATGATATTATCATCTACTCCACAAAATGACGTTTATATAAAAGTCATTTGCCATATTTTGTGTTATATTTTTAGCTGAATATTTGCCATATTTATGTAAGAACGGTTGTAATCCAATCTATCTCTGACATATTTAATTATATATATTTTTTAAATTAATAAAATGGATGGTTTGAATATTATTAGCCTTCCATGTCAAATTTCTATATAGCCCAACTTACCTTGTTAGATTTTCATCCACACCAAGAACAAGACCTATGTTTATAAAAGCAACAATCTGGCATTTATATCACCAAGAAGAATATTAACTTTTTTTTATTTTTTAAAATTTGGTTTGGCCAAAAAAGACGAATAAAATCACAAGTTGCAACAGAATAAGCTTATTGTCTTCCTGATTGCGACTTGTACTGCTTACAAAAGAATTCATGATGCAAAACTGTTATAAAAAATAATTTCATTTCGACTTTTTACTTTAAAAGAAGATCCCTTCTTTGACATTTTCTTATATGGGCTGGCTGCTGCTCTCGAGGACTTCCCCTGTTGATTTCTATTTTTCTTGTCATTGTACAATCCAGAAAACAGACATTTAAACAAATAAAGGATCTGCTACGTGCACACGTTTAATGCAGGAAGACCAGTTAAAAAGAAATATGATCTCCTGGGACATTCACTTGTTCAAAACTTTCTCAGTTTGTTGCTTCTCTAACGAGCCAATTCCTGATCCTTTGTGTTTCTCACCAGGTAACTTCTTATCAAATTTACCACCACTAGCTGTTGAGGTTGCAGCCATTCCAGCAACATTTTGCTGACTTTCCTAGGTGCAGCTGCTTGGGTCCCGGTTATAGCTAGTGCTGTGGCAGCAAGTTGAAAATGGCTGCAGGAAAAAAACTTGATTAGATCTAGCATTACAAAACAAGGAGAAATACTGTTTTTAATGCAGCATGCTCAAGAATATTTTATGTACATGAAGACGCACAGCCCGCCCACTCAAAAAGGAGAATTGGTTTTGCCAACAATCACTTTCTATAAGTCGCAGGGATGGGAACACCTCCAAAGTAAAATAAAAAGAAGACTGATGTGATGAGTCCATTAAATTTCAAGGAACCCTCAGTCTCCCATATAATTGATAATGGCCCTTTACTACTTGCATGAGACAAATCAATTTGGGTCATCGCCAAAACCTACATTAGTCAAGTTATCCACAACATAAATAATGTCCATTTTGGTCAGCTCCTTAACTAGTGTGTGCAGCACGGATTTTAGACATACTAAAAGTACATTTTGTTATTTTTTTTTAAAAAAAATATTCGTAATATAGTTAAAACATAAATTTGAACATATAAAGTTGTATTAATGTGGGACAGAATGAGATATATATATATATATATATATATATATATATATATATATATATATATATATATATGGAAATGATCCATAGCATGTATTTGCTATGGATGAAAAATTGGCAAATAGCATCATAACCATACATTACATAAATTAAGGGCTAAGATTAAAAAGGGAATTACGCCATCAGCTATTTTAACTAGCGGACGCTGTTTTCAAAAATTTCAGACCAAGTTGCCCACATCTGCTAGTTGAACTAGCGGATCTCTAATATCAAATTTACCAAAGCAGCAAGGCAATCCCATATTACCAAAGATGACACGTTACCATTTGCAACCTACCAAAGCAGCAGGAAGGCAATCTACAAATGTTAAGTAAATATTTTTTTTGCTAGTTGAAATAGCGGACGGCGTAATTCCCTTTTTAATCTCAGCCCTTCATTTATGTAATGTATGGTTATGATGCTATTTGCCCATTTTTCATCCATAGCAAATACATGCTATGGATCATTTTCCTATATATATATATATACAAACACACACATGGGGAAAGGTAATCTAAAGCATGCCTTTGCCAGGTTAAGTATACTTACCAAAACGACGTAGTTTTGTATAAAAATTATAATTAAAGATTTTTTTTATATAAAATCCAAAAATGAAAAACTTAACCCTAGGGGATAAAACTACATCTTGTTTAAGGCATTACTTTGTCCCTATATATGGGTGGGTGAGTGGGTGGGTGGGTGGGTGGGTGGGTGGGTGGGTGGGGGAGGGGAGGGGAAGGGGGGGATTTCATCTAGTATAATACACAAGATAGACCATCTATATTATGGCTAAAAGTATGTAGTTTTGACTTAACTACTAGCATATTCATTAAAATATTAAAATATCATCTACTTGGTAGTAAGGCTGTAAACTAGCCAACAAAGTTCGGACTCGATTCGGGCTCGATTCAAAAAAATACGAGTGAGACTCGGATTCGTTAATAATATGATCCAAATCTGAGCATTAAAAATAGTTCGAATAAAAATATGAGTAGAATCTGAGCCGACTCGTTTAAGATTCAAACTATTCGAATTTTTGATTGTGATTCAATACATACTCGGTTAATACATATTCGATTAGATGTTCGATACATTCTCTTATAATATATACAAATTTAAATCAAATAAGGATAATTAGTTATTATTTGGTTTTGTTTTTAATTTTAATTGTGATTTTATATTTGTAAAATGTAATAATAAATATATTTTCTCATTTTGAAGTAAAATAACAAATTCAATTTATAATTATATTTATTATAAAACTAGTTATTATGTGTAGATTCGAATTCGAGCTTGAATTTGAAGCTCACGAGTAGTTTGAATAAATATTCGAGTCGAGTCGGATCGAATTCGAGTAATAAATATTCGAGTCGAGTCGAATCTGAGTAGGAATTTTTAAATATAATTCGAATTCGAGCCGAATTCGAGTACGAATTTATCATTTCGAGTCGAATTCGAGTAACTCTTTGTTCGCTCCGGTTCAACTCGTTTACACCCTTACTTGGTAGAAACTCACTTAACTAGTAGAATCAAAACAATAGATAAGAAATTATAGGTCAAGTAATGGTTAATAGAACGTATTCATATTTATTTAGCAAATTATACAATGCCCGACTGGCCAACTCTCTACCAAAAATGGAGTTATTAAAATGTGTTACCAGATAAAACTAGGAAATTTGTATACCAGTTAACTAGTTGGTTTGAGGTATGGCACATATAGACTTCCCACTATTCTAAAAATACCAAACTGGGTCCGATTAATCCCTACCTAGGTGCTAGGCAGTCCTCTACCGCCTCGATTTGGCTAGACACCTAGGCCCCCACCTAGGTAGAATTAGACCTCTACTTTGAAATTCTACAATACTTAAAATGAATTTATTAAACCTTAAAAGATTATTTTTTGAGAATGTTTCATGTAATATTTTAACTACTATATGCTTTGTATAGTATAACATATATCTACAATAGGAAAAGTAAATAAATGAGACCACTTAAGGAAACATCTAGTCCACCTACGAAAACGCCTAAGCACTAGACGCCCCCTCCGCCATCTAGGCCCACCTAACGATTTTTAGAACATTGAGACTTCTGATTAGAAAGCTTGAGGGTTCTAAACAATCCAATCATGATTAGAATAGAAGCTACTCGAAGTCAGAAACTCCATAAGATTTTGGAGATATTGTGCCAACTGAAAGGCTGAGCAGATAGTTCATAACCAGTGTGCTTCATGCATATTGGAAACACCATATGCTAAATGAAGTAGCAGAAGAAATCATCAACATATAGTCTATCAGATTCAGGGCATCCAAGAGAGGAAGAAGGGAGCATTATGGTACGCAAGACACTATCACGTTCTCAATTTGATTTCAGTATCAATACAGTCCCAAACTGAGGGAAATTATAATAAAATGATCTGTAAAATGGAATTCTCACCTTGAAATGCCAGATTGATGCTTATGCAACATTAATAAACCAATAAATTCTTTTGCCCATCCCCATCACCCAATTTTAAGCTAAAAAGATAATTTACACAGAAGAAAGGGTGAAACCTTGGTAAGGCACCAACTTTTGCAGCTTCTTTCAAATTATGTAGTCGATTCTTTTCTTGTTTTTCTACTCGTTGCTTCTTTTCTGCTCGACTTTTAGCAAAAGGATCCTGTCCTGGCTCTGCAAACAAAAAAATTATAATCTACTTTTAACATAATCATATAACAATATGCATGTGAGGGGTGGGAACTCATTACCAAAAGGAATCAAGGGTAATATGACTGTTTGATGCCTCTGATATGGTGGCTCAAAAGGGAAAAAATAGCATTTCAATTATCTCTTCTTTTTTGTTTCAAGGATATTATCATCTTAATTTCTACGACATTGTTACAGCTTGATAAATATGAGACAGTTATGTACATAAAGATATTGACATAGTCAAACATTAAGTTACATACCATCAGTCATCTTTGCTTCAATGATTGGTACATCTTTCTCTTCATTACTCGATCATATCCATAAGGGCGCTTCCAAGTACCAGTTTGGTCATCAAACACTTGCTTGTCTCTCTTGTGATTCTGGATACCTGTGTAATGTTTCAAAAGTCAAAACTTTACAATTAACAACAGAATTCCAAGTGCTATAGTCATAGTCCTAGGGCTGATCAAAATTCGAAAATTCAAATTCTTCCGCAAGAAATTGTTACCCAAGGCAAGTGAGATTGTCATGAACTAACCTTTCTTTTTTGCAAATTATTCCCATTGTGTTGGAGGTCTAGGTTTTGGCAGCTGAATAACACAAGACAAGTTTGTGTTATGTGATTTATTGATACCAATATAAAGATGAAAAATTAGTACTGCAAAAACTCAAAAGAAAAGAGAAGAATGAAAATGAAAATGGCAGATCTAAAGGAACAATTGTTTGTTACAATGATAGGAATTATGTCAAATTACTAGTAAGAGAATGTAAACTCTGCAGTGTAAGGAACACTGCAGATCTAGATACCATTTAGACAAGGATGCAAAAACACAAACTAAATATTAGATGCTAGGAAGCATGGATACGGGTACGTTTGGATATAGGTACACAGGCACAGTAATTTTCAAAAAATTAGAATACGGATGATATGGCAGGACACAGTTATTAATTAATTGTTATTTTTATTTTATATACAACTGTTATATTTATATCTTATTTAATTTTTATAAACAATTTTATATCAATTAAGAACAAAAGTATTTGTCTAAAAAAATCAGTAGTACAGTACACTTGAAAGGAGAGAGGGAGGTAGAGATTTGATAAAACTGCTTCAACAAATAAAATAAATACTACAGAAGAGCTTAAGACATGTTTCAAAGAGGACTTCAAAATTTCAAGTCAACAAATAGAGAGGGTCGGGCTAAGAAATCAAAGCTTGTCAGAGATGGTCGCTGTTTGTGGGTCACCAGAGAGGGTTGGGATGGGACAGTGAAAGAAAGTTGCCTGGTGAGAAAGAGGTCTGGAACAACAAGATATGGTTTCTGCAATTTATTTGTGCCTTCTTTGTATAGATTTTTTTGGCATTTAGTAAACAAGTTATGCACACATGTGAACATGCATACTTGCATGCACAAGAAAGTAGAACAACAGAAGCAAACAGAAAAGAGCATACTGGCTTCTCTCTAGGCAATATTGTTGGTGGTGGAGGCAACTTGACAATGGGACCATCTCGGTCTTCAGTTGAAGGTAAGCTGAAAAGAGAATCTGAAATTGCTTGAACTAGCTTGGTGCCTTGATGCAGACTCTCCTTCACCAGCTCCTCCCTGAGTATTTAGAAAGAAGAAAGCTTCAGGCTATCTATTTAACTGTATATGTAACAGATTATATTTCAAAGAGTTCTCTGTAAAAAGAAAATTAAAAAAAAAACCTCCAAAATCAATATAAAATCTAATGCTTCGTATACTACACAGATAGAGTATTTACCAACATAATAGAACCATAAAACAAACTATTCAACATAGTTTAGTTACAAACTACCAGAGCACACTGATGCAGCTGGACATCGAATAATATTATTGCTACAAGCCTATTACTGACTTCTGAAACCCTTTTTTGCATAAGCATCAGACTTGAGCTGAGCTAGAATTAGAATTAAAAATCATGAAATTCATTTCCATCAAATATTGAGTTGGAATAGATCCATCATAGCATAAAGGGAACACAAATGAATAAAAAATTTACCATTATTAAACCTTAAGTCAATAGCATGGCCTCAAACCAAATTCTTCATCAGCCAACTTAGCAACATAGATAACTTTGTACAGAAATCACAATATTAAAATGACTATGAAATCCTTTTTCCCATTAAGAAGAATAATATAAAAGGAGAAAACAAGAAGAAAGAGTAAACTATTCCCCAACTTGGGGTCAGGCTTACCTATTCCAGAAGAATAATATAAAAAATTAAATCAAGTATTCTAAAACCGAAACTAATGAAATGATATCCTATGTAAGAGGAAGAGGGGGATGAAGAAAGTACGACGTCTGGGAATTATGTAACAAAGTAAATGTTTTCCATCAAAAGTTAGGAGACATTCAACTATAAAAGTATGTTTCAGCTTACTGTAATCTTCACGCACAATATTTGAGAGGCAAACAGCCAGATCATTTAGACTCCAGCACTAATGTGTTGTTACTTGTTGACATCTGAGATTGACTCGACAAAAATCAAGAGAAGAGATTTGAAAATTGTTAAGAATTATCTAGGGCACATCTGTTCTTTTTGTTACTAGGAGAGTATCTTTTATTAAGGGACCATACATGACCCATGTGCATGGATGGTTGTCTGACTGTAGGACGAACTCTACCATGTTTGAAACTTGTATAGTTATATTAGCAACTAGTTACTAGGCTTGACAATTTCCCCCCACTCAAATGGAACCCGCCCCACCTCCGACCATAGTAGGACGAGTTTCAGAGACAAAAATAAAAACCTATTGGTTAGGTCATGGTATGGAATTTAACGAAATTCCCCTAATCCTCCTCGATTAGATTTATTTAACTCTAATACCCCTTATATATAGTTAATCTTATCTTTTTTTATATAAATAAAGTATTAATAATTTATTCTATTAAGAGTTGAATTTAACTAAAAATTACTATATGGTGTTCTAGCCTTTTAGAATGACAAAATTCTTTTTATTTTTAGCCTTTCATTTACACTCTGTTTCTGAGTTTAGAACAGAAAAAAAAAGAATAGAAAATTTGAAGTTTTTCTTTGTGTTGTTTCTGAGTTTTTAATGAAAAAGAATAGAAAATTTAAAATTGAGGACATGAGTTGTAATTTAAAATTTATTATATTATAAATTGGGGATAATATGGGAATTATAAAATATTACTTATTCCAATTTGTTTTCCATTCCAAATCAAATCGTGCCAATTTGACGGAAAACTTTAGCGAAAAAAAAAGTGGCCAAGTTTTCTATCCATTTCTTTTCTTTTCCGTTTATTAAAAAACTCAAAAACATAAGAATTGAAAAGAAAACTTAATTTTTTTGTTTATTTCTTTTTTTTTCTGTTCATTTTAAAACTCAGAAACAGAGCGTTAATGTATTAAGAGTTTCAAGAAAAATTTTTGCTAAACAGGGTGGGACATAGTTAGGGGATCGGGGCAGGATTTAGTTAACGAATCGAGGCATTTTTGGGATGCCTTTTTTTTTATGCAGCGCAGGTGGGGACCCCCATCTCTACTAGTAGCAAGGTAGTATTAGTATGAGTACATGATGACATATAAAATAACAGGAAGCTGACTCTCCATCTCTCTTTCTTCATCCTCCTACTTCCTACCTATTAACGCTAAGTTTCGTCGGCGCGTCCAATCATAAAATTCACGCGTTAAAACTTGCACAATAACAAATCACACAAAAGCTTGACGGCTTGTGCCGCCGGGGGATAGCTCCGGTGTGAGAATAAGTACAGGTCGTTCACAAGGTTTAACGAATGGAGGCTAAGTGTTTAGTGCTCAAAATAGGTATTACCTGTTAATTGTAACATTGACCTTATATTTATAGTACTCACCACCCTAGAATCCTCTCCGAGTCGGATTAGGACTCCTAGCTATGACAGTTACCATAACTTGGGTCCAACACAATCTCCTTAAAAGGTGCAAGTAGAATCCAATCCAATCACTACCTTCGGAGTTACCTTATTCAAGTATAGTTAGGAACCCAGACTCTACACGCAGGAGAGCCCACTGTGCAGGCCCAAACGATCCCACCAACAGGTCTGGGTCTCGGCCCAAAGGACTCGAAGACCCGATCCCGAACTCCTCACGACAGGGCACGGTTCCGGCCCGAAGGACTCGGAAGCCGAACCCGAAAGACATCCACTAAGGTGAGGCTCCGACCCAGTAGGACTCGGACACCGGCCCAAATACCTCCAACTTCACCATGGGCTTCGGCCCAGTGAACTCATAAATTCCTTCTAATGTCAAGCCTTCGGCCCACACGAAGGTCGGCAAAACGCTCCCGAACACTACCCTTTTTTCAGACCTTTCTTCCTTCCCTAAATTCTAAATCTATTTCCAAATTCTAACCCCACATTGAATCATTATTAGGACATCCATTGATGTTAACAAAAAGTCATAAACAATGAATAGAGGGTTTACCATGCCAAGCAGTGTTATAAATCCATTCCCTCCGAGTATTGCAGACCTTGACATCGATTCGAAAAGGGCGCTAAGTTTTTAATTCTGACCTGCAGTTACAGGTCGAATAATTCATTCAACAACCCAAGCTTTTCAGATCTCGAATACATAACCAGTGTTAGGACTTTGCCTTTCCTCGATCAATTGAGTTTTGTAAAAGACATTAGACTTCGTCTTCGGCTCATTTACATGTTTCTAGGGTGGCTAAACCTCTAAATCTTATGGGGCAGACTAAACTTTTTATTTTCAATTCAGAAGGTAGGGCAACTATATTTTAATCCAAAAAATCATAAATGACAACATATTGGTCTTAACAAAACACGATCAAATGTGAGACCCCAGATTTTATGAATAAAGATTTAAATTTCTCGAATTTTTTTTTTTAATATTATGGTGTGGATTTGATATAATGTTATAGTTGTGGGTAGTATTTATAAATTTTGCAAAGTATGCAAGTTGTTATAAAATATTCATTTGGTTGGGGAATATTCTTTTTGTCGGGAATATCTGTACGACGGCACAATCATTGGTGAACCTACAACGGAAGTATTGTCGTAGTAATAAAATGACAGAATTATTTTTATGAAAATAACGACGGAAGTTTACCGTTAAAACTGTTGAACTACTCGGTAGTAAAAGTATAGTAATACGCGTGGTTGCATAGTAGCACACGGTATTGGTTATTGATGCTTACGTGATAAGTCATTCAGTTATACTCAATTATTGTTATAGTAATTGTTGCATCATATCTCTCATATTATTGATTCGATTATTGTCACAATATCATCTGCATTATATGATATATTATTAAATCAATAATTGAGACGACAAAGTTATTCATATTATTAAATTGCAATATTTACAATGTCTAGAAGTTCTGTCGAGGAGAGGTTTGGTCACCTAATTGCGCGTCAATAGGGAGAAATCCTTATTGAAAAACCCCCTCTTTCCTGGGAATGACCTGGTTGATAAATATTGTGAGTTATAATATTAATGATGAATAAGTTCGTGTTGATTAAAGATGAATTTGATAGTTCCATTGTGTTGGGATTCTTTGTATTAGTAGAAATCGACATTTATTTCGATAATAATTGATGTCTGGAGATTATATTGTTCAATCGGGTATTCAGGGCACTTTTCGTGTCAGAGTATTATTCACGAGTTACTATTGAGTCACATTCACTTACTATTATGGGAGTTGGTGCAAGATTGATGATACTTGCAATGACTAAGTTAAAAATGGAGGTATAGATGGAGTCTTATAATCGTAATTAATTTTTTCACATGTTTAGAACTATTGAGTCACATGATTTACTATTGATTCACATGATTTACTATTAGGTGAGGTGGTGCAAGTTTGATAATACTTGGATGGATCAAGTAAAAATGAAAGAAAAGTTGGAGGTATCAGATTTGTAATATTTCGAGCCCCAAAACGTGCAATTATCGAAACTATATTTTCCTATAAATAGAAGCCCATTCTTTTTTCATTTCTCACCAATTTACTAAAGCTATAGAGCAATTATTATAGAGAGAAATTATAGAGAGGAAGGAGAAGAGAAGTCTGCTACCTCACTATTCTAGTTTTCTTCTAAGGTAAAGGATATTATTTGTTGTACTCGTAAGGGGTCTTATTTCTTTCGTATTCATGAAGAGAGCTATTGTTATTTCATTCCTTATTATTCTGTTGGAATAACCTGTATATGCAAAGTACCGCATACATGGTGAAATTCTTCTGGTATTCTATTCTTTATTATTATGTTGGAATAACCTGTATATGCAAAGTACCGCATACATGGTGAAATTCTTCTATTATTCCGTTCTTTATTATTCTCAGTTTAATATATATCATGTAAATGCGTTCTGTGGGACTGGTTCCATATTTATTATTACATTGAATATCCTCGGTGCTTAATTTTACTTTGACACGGTTCCGATTCTTTATTATTACATTGGAATATCCTATGGCAAGTGGATCACGCTCGACCTAGATTTCATTCTTTATTATTATTCTCGCTGGGAATAACCTATATGTGCGGTCTCTATCGCATGCATGGTGAATCCTTCTGTTATTCCATCCTTTATTACTCTATTGGAATAACCTGTCTATGTGGATTACCACATGCATGGTGAATGATCCTTTGTATTCATTCCTTATTAAATTGTGAAAATGATCTGATTATGATGAAAGTCATAATAAAAGTATTGGACTGAATGAAAATCATGGGTATATGTAATATTAGTAAGTGTTATGATAAGTTATGTTGGTTATTATGTGAAAACATAAAAAAAATTTAGAAATCACAAAGGGTTGAAAATTAGATTTTGGTGAAAATAGAACATGAAATTCAATTGATCATATCTCCTATTATATTTCGAATTTTTGAGTGTGGTCAAGTTCTAGAGTTAGATTTATGAGTTTCCTAACTTATCCAAGTGGAATCACTGGAAAAGGTGTTGTAGATTTTCTTGTGGACTGATTTTAGCAAAGCACAAAAACTGAAAAATGGAAAAAAAGTTACTGCCCATAATTTTGTAAGGGCATTTTCGGCCATTTAATTTGTGAGAAAAATTCCGGCCTTTTGGAACATGAAAGTATATGGTATAAAGAACCTCCTGTCCAAAAATGAGCTCATTCCGACTTAAAATGAGCAAGTTATGACCATTTCAATATTTAGGTTTTTCTGACGAAAAATGCTATAACCGGAGTTTTATAACTCCGATGACCATAAAATTTAAACTGGAAGCTCACATTAACATGTGTAAGATCCTGCCAAGATTTGGGAATTTCTAGAGTTAACCTTGATGTAGCTAATTTCTTAAGGAATTAATTAGAAATTGATTTTTGAAAAATAGTAAATGAATTTTAAAAATTTTGAGAAAAATATATGTTCATTATGGGACTATATTCTGCTAAATCTCAGAAAAAAAATATTTTTGGGACTGATTTGGTATTTTTCATGAAAATGGTTTAGTTACGAACATATGAGTTAAATATGTTATGTGAAGTAACAAAGTTGGAAAATAGGATTTTATGGCTTGAAAATCCTATATAAGGTATATGCCGATTTTTGATGAGGGATTTGATCATTGGTGATGAAATCTTTTGAGTATGGCATTTTTGAATGATTAAATGCATTATGCGGTAAAATGTAAATAATTGAAATAAATTGTTTATAAGTTTAAGAAGTGATTAATATTGTTCTAATATTAATAATATTAGATTATGAGTTTATTAAGTGATTGATAATATTTGGATAAATTTAAAGTCTTTAATATTTATCCTTGTTTTAGTTTGATTAATGCTTATATCATTGTCATCATCCCCATGCTTATATGGTGATGAAAGTTATCTTTCGCTTACGCACGAAGATGGGTATTGTTTATTGAATTATATATCATTGGCTTACGTGCAAAGATGGATTGTTGATTATTGGTTTTATTGTTGTATATCTTTAGCTTACATGCAGAGATGGACTTGGCATGATTATGACCAGGGATTATTCGGTATAGTCATGACCATTGATGATTTAAAGAATATCCTTGGCCCGTAGTGTAGGGATGATTCGATGATGTGGTTTATTTATTAAGTTGAGTCTCAGCGATAAAAATTGATGAAAACTGTAAGACCCAAAATAATTAATTAATGAAATTTAATTTTCTCTATTTATTATTTTGAAATAGTAAGGGTTGATTTGATTAATGTGGATAGTTATGGGTAAAATACGCAAATATTTCAAAATAAGCAAGTGGTTATAAAATATTCATTGTTGTCGGGGAATATTCGTTTGGTCGTGGAATATTCGTACTGTCGGGGAATATTCGGCGCAACCATGTGTAGGTCTCATAACGGAAAGAGATTGGATGAAGAAAACGACAAAAATAAGTTGTTTAAAAATAACGGCGTAGTTATTCTAATTAATCTTGTTAAAATACTAAATTGGTTAAAACACAAGAAGGCACTGCAGTATTGCACCAATTATTGATTCTTACGTAAGAAGGCACTACTCAATAATGGTTACTGATGAATTATTCGCTCAAGATTTTATTTTATTGATTCAATAATTCTTTGCGTTGATATTTTATATTCATTGTTGTTTCAATAATTGTCATTACACGTTATTTTTCATTATCAAAGCAATAATTCATATTATCTGAATAATATTATTAAATAAAATTATTGGCAACGTCTAGAAAGTTCATCCAAGGAGAGGTTTGGTCACCTAATTCTTGCCGCCAAGAAGAGAAATTCTTATTGAAAGCCCCTCTCTTTCTTGGGAACTGCCTGGTTGTCAATATTGTGATTCTGTAATATTATTTATGAATAATTAATTATTGATTCATATGATGAGGAAAATATTAATTTTATGTGGATATAGATGGAGAAAATTTTTAATGTAATAATTGTTGAAAATTGAAATTTTATCTTTTTCTGATAAAATAATTCATTTAAATATATTATTATATTTTTAATAATATAATAATGGTGATATTTTTACAATGAATGTGTGATATATGAGTATACGAGGAGAAAGATTATTTTTGTTGCAATAAATGTTTAAAACATGTTAAACATGTCGGTGGACCCCATTTCTTGACTGAAATTTAATTATAACCCATAAAATCGCCCGTTTATGGATTTCGGTCAATTTCTGTTTGGAATTTGGAAAAACTTTCTTCTGTAAAGTTGTAGAGAATTGAATTTCCTATAAAAACACGCGAGATTTGAATTTTCTGACAAAAAGGCTATTTATTGTGAGTTATTGAAGTTCCGAAGCTCCGAAATAATTGATTTTTGGAAGTTTAAATTATTTTAAATTAGGAAAACGTTTTTGGAATGTTTGGGGACGTCATTAACATGTGCTTGGTGGCTGAAATCAGATGGTCAAGAGGTGCGTAGGAAATTTTGATATATATATATTAATGTTATATTAAATTTTCTGCTTTGGTGTTCTAAGTATTTTCCTATAAATAGGGTGCTTAGGTTAGAATTGAAAATCACACGTAAAGCTCAAGTTTTCTCTCTATATTATCGAGCGTATTCTTGTGAGTATTTTGAGTATATTTTGAGTATTGCTATCGGTGCAAAGTTCAAGTCATGCTTTATATCCTGTTTCAAATTTAAGAAATCTTCGATCTTTCGAGGTAAGGGATATTTTTTTTTTCTTCGTAATGATATTATTTCTTCAATATCATTATCTTTGAAATATTGATCCAAGTTTTTATCAAATTTGGAACTTTTGGTGTCAGAGTTCTTATTCACGATATCTGACTTATTCATGAATACTAAGACTATTCATCGAAAAATGAAAATTTTCCTTTTTCGTCAAAATATCTATTGTGGATACTAGCTTCGATTTGTATCCATGTTTTGATCATTCTTGAATTTTACGCATAATTGTGATTATTTTTGAGGTATTTTTGGACGTGGATAAAACAAAGTCACGAATCCTTAATCCTTAATCCTTGTCATTTTGTTTTCTTTGGATTCGTTTCTTTTAAAATATTTTTCATCATCCTCGATCTTAAATGATGATATTATTGAATATCTTTGATGCGTAGTGCAAAGATGAATGATTTCGATGAATATCTTTTGCCCGTAGTGCAAAGATGAAGCAGTGTTTAGATAAACATGACTCAATTAAGATGAATATCTTTGGCACAGTAGTGCAAAGATGAATATTTGATTTCGGATATATATTGATTGATGTTACGAGGGGATAAAAGATAGACAATGAACTTTAAATTCATACATAGAAGATAGTAGTTTGCATTCTCTACTTAACTCTTCTAATGAATTATTATTTCGCCGCAAATATTGATTTAAAACTTGTTTGCCTATCATTGTATTCTATTAGATTTTTTCCCCTGTTGAAGACTAATGATAATTTGTTGTATATTATCTTAGTCATAATATTCTTTCTTGGGCTAGTTGAGCTCACCCTTTTCCTTTTTGTTCCATTTTTTCTTCTCGGGAGGTGAGAATATAAGCGAAAGTGCAGTGGGGTATGGAATGAAGGTTCTATAGAGAGTTGTTTAGTAGTCCTCACCTTTTTTGTAAAATAATGTATCAATAAATGTGATGAGGATTTATTTGAGTATAGATATTATGCAGAAGATAATATTTGTATTCAAACTCAGCTTTCTTGTTGTAATATTAAAGTTGTAGTTGTTTCTGTACCATGTATTGACAACTCAGAATGGGTGATGTATACTTATTTTGGGGGCGTCACAAAAACTTTTTAAATCATAAAAGATAGTAGATTTTATTCTCTACTTGACTCTTCTAATGGATTGTTTATTCCGCTGCAGTTAAACTTGATGTCTATTGTATTTTATCAGTTTAACATTGTTGAAGACTAATGATAATTTATTTTGCATTATCTTAGTCATAATATTTCTTACTGGGCTAATTGAGCTCACCCCTTTCTTTCACTGTTTTCTTCAGAAAATGAGAATATAGCTGGGACGAGTCGGGGAACGAAGTGACGGTCCAGATGATAGTATTAGTAGTCCTCACTATTCTGTTAAATAGTGTGACAATAAATGTAACGAGGACTCCATTGAGAGTGGATATTGTCTAGAAGGCAATATTCTTGATTAAACTCTTTGATTATGTTTTGTCGTATTTTATACGACTGTTGTATAATTAAGTTTTATTTGTATTTTGTACCATGTATCTGGCGACTCAAGATGGGTGAGGTATACCTATTTTGGGGGCGTCACATTAAACAACTTCAAAGCCACAAGCATTGTGATTAACATAAGCATTTTGCTTGGTTAAGGCGACCCAACCCACTTAATTAAGCATAAAAACGAGATAAATAGTAAAATATTTTTACAAATACAAGTACTTGTATCAACGATTTTGTCAGAAATTAGACGAAATATAGTGAAACTAAAAAGAAAAAGAACAGAAACCTGAAGGAAGGTGGAGAGGTGAATTGGTGGTGAGGGTCGAAAATCGTGAGATTCCCTAAAACGATCTCGACGTTTTGCTCGGCCATCTATCTCTTGCTAGTTATTGAGTTGACTGTTTGTTACAAAATAGAGAATGCCCAACGAGGATCTACAGAGGTTTATTTAGTATATGCATTCGATATACCAAGTGTCATAGAGGTTTTTTTTCTTCTTACATTCACACACTCCACACACACTCCTTGGTGGCCTCTTGTTGCCACCAAGAATCGAACATCAACCTCGACATACCACTACGTCAAATATCATGGGATAAAACTTAAAGGTAGCACCAAACAATCCCTCTTTTTCAGCTCTTTAACCTACGTTTATGATGTCTCTACGCCATTATGAATTTCGTGCACCAAGCACTATTATTTATAGCCTAGTGGTCACTTGACACAATTAACTGCCAAAACTGTCAAAAAGTTTGCACCACTAACGTGCTTCCAATAACGGGTGGCAGTTCCCTGAAACTGCTCATGACTGATAATGGCCAACAGGTGTCTACAAACTTTTAGCCATGCATCTTTTAACATGTTGTCTGCATATGTTTCCACTAACTGGTACTTCTTGCAGGGCCGACCTATATGTTAAAATTATTTAAGTAATGGTTTGACTGCAAAAATTGAGAAGGGTCCCAAATTTTAATAATTCATATATGTTAGAGCCCATTAAAAAGGTTAAAAAAAAAATTCACCAGCGAACAATCATGCAAAATATTTTTTTCTCTTTTTAACGAAATGTTGAAATTTATTCTTCTATTTTCCCAAGGCCAACTGACCATTGTCTTCAGTCTCTTTCTCCCTCTCTCTATGTATTACTTTTCTCTACAACTCTCTCTCCTCTATTAGTGAACCTATATAAATTATTTAGTATTATATACGTATTTTTATATTAATTTAATTTAGTATTGAATGGTTAAAAAAATGCTCCAATTTAAGATTTAGTTTGAGGTCCCAAAAAGTTTGGACCGGCCCTGGCTGCTTAGCAGCTTACCCACCACAGATAATTGCCACAATTGTTGTCTAGCACATTCTCCACTATCTGGTAAATGCACACAACTGATGCCCCACTTCTTGACACGCTACCCTCGTATCTTGTGCAATCTAGTGGCCCAAACTGCACCTCAATTGCTCTTTGACCTAGTCCAAGTCATAGCCCAAACCAATAGTGCACGCCAACCCATTTTAGTTGTCTCCACATGCATCAGTCTTGCATGCTGCCCAACCCAACATGTTCATCACTATCTTGTATAAAGCCCAACACGTATTGTTGTCACACATCCCAATGCCCAGCGTTGTTTGACACCCCTCGTAGGCCAACATATGGTGTTGCCTTTGTCTCGAACAAAGCCCAACAATGACTGGCACCAAGCCCATGTAACCTTTTGACACGTCAGGCCCTACCTATGCCATGTCCCGATTTGCCAAGCCTTTACCCCACAAGCCTTGATCTTTGCCACTGAATATTGCACCATCTCGAACACCAATTTTCCAACATTGCCATAAATACCTTCCAAAGGTGCAAATCATGCATGCCATTGCGCACACGCAGCTCACATGTTGCCCTTATCATTCCCAGATCGGGTCTTCGATCCAATCAAGTTACCCTATATGTCGTTAACATTGTTGTTAGGGGAGCCCAACAATGCCTAAACATGCCTCGCGCATTGGCCATGATAGACTGCCCATGACCACCCCTCCTCTATAGTAGCACTTATAAAAAATTTTAATGTGTCATCAATAGACATCATGTGTGTTTGAGAAGTCAATAATGTAGATATCTGAATTTTATATTTTTTCGACATGCCTAATCACTTATGTCAAGTCTTTTAGCTTCACACACCCCCGCCGACTGGGCTTACATTTGCGATGCATGCGCATTGTCACCCAAGATTAATGTCAAGGCCTAACCTTGGCACGTTGTTTGCCCAGAGCCCAAATATATGCGTCTCTTCTATCAGATGACTGCGCAATTTAAGTCGCGATAATTTGAGTGGTAACCTGCCTTGCCCACACTGACCGAGTGTCAAAGCTTTTGGCATGCTGTTTAGCCATCCCACATGTCAAATCCGTGTCAAGCCAACAAGGGTCTAACACCAAGCCGCTAATGTGTGTTTTTTGTTGAATGGTTGGATATTTTTCGGTCCAATTTATGAACTTGCCCTTGGTATTTGTCTGTGATACTAAACTCATACCGACTCGTCGGTTCAATCGATAAAAACTCGAACCGATCGTCTCTATTCAGTCCAATTTTATTAATTTGGTCAAAAACTGATTAACCACCGGTCCAACCGGTAAAATTGATTAATTGATTCAGTAAACTAATTTTTAATTTTTTAATTTTGTTGTATTAAAAAAAATTTAATATTAAAAATAACCAATTTTAATATTATTATAACTTAATTTTATTAGTATGTTTTAGTTCATAAAAAACGACATTTTTTAAAATTTTATGTTTTAGGTATGTTAGAGATCTAAGCAAAACCTTTTTGCCCATTGAAAATAACATGTGCAATAAATTTGCAATTTCGTTAGTATCAATTTTTTTTTTTCAAAATGTTATACTTGTCAATATTTTTTGTCCTGGGCTCATGGCACATTAAATGAGCCTGTAGTTGTTAAAAGAATAATAATATTATTTTTGTATATATTTTTATTATTTTTGTATATATTTTAATATTTTTATATAATTTTATTTCGTGTGAAAGTGAAAGTATAATTAATTTTATTGTAATGTAATAAAATTTTATGTGAAGAAATTAAAATATTAATTATCTTATTAGATTTATGAAACCTAAATTCAAATTATAATATAATTTTTAAAATGTTTAAATAATAATTGTACTTAAAATTCTTTTAAATTAATTTACAATATCAATTCTTTTATGAATTAAAATCAACTAATTTCACATATCTCGAGTACGGCAAACACACCTACCTACATCTTCGAGTGGAATTTTTTCTTACTCTTTCCTCCCTGTACTCGGGTTGGATTTGTAGCCCTTTCCCGAAGAAAGAAACCAATCGACAATATATCTTCGTCAACAACAAAACCCCTAATTCGATCAATCATGAAGCCCTAGATTGATCATCCTCGAAACTTCTATACGTCGATCCAACGAGTAGTGTTATTCAATTGACTGTAAGCTTTGTTCCCCCAAATTATTTGTTATTATATTTGCATATACGTAAACGTATAGTAGTATTTATTATACATATAGGATTTTGTTGATTCCAGTTGGGTGTAATTTGTTATGGACGGGAACAAAGATGAGGCTTTAAAATGCCTCAAAATCGGACGAGACGCATTGAATTCCGGTGATCGAACCCGTGCACTAAAATTCATCACAAAAGCTAGTCGGCTCGATCCTTCTCTATTGGTTGACGAGCTGTTATCGAACCTTGAAGGTCAATTTGGAGATAAGTCGACAAATGAATCAAATTCGGTTTCAGCAAAACCCACATATTACGATGACACTAATTCTGGTCCTAGGCTCAGGGTTCCAGCTACTGGGCCGTCATCATCATCGTCCTCAACGACTTCAGTGGCGTATACTGAAGAACAGATCTCAATTGCTAGGGATATTAAGAGGAAAAAAGATTACTATGAGATATTAGGTGTAGACAAAACTTGTAATGTTGATGATATTCGAAAGGCATATCGAAAATTGTCCCTAAAGGTTCATCCTGATAAAAACAAGGCTCCAGGGGCTGAGGAGGCTTTTAAGTTGGTATCAAAATCCTTTCAGTGTCTGAGTGATGAGGAGAATAGGAAAAGGTATGATCTTGTTGGTTCAGACGAGCCTGTTTATGAAAGAAGAACTGCTAGGCGTCATCAAGGGTATTATGATGGTGATGTGGATGCTGAGGAGATTTTTAGGAATTTCTTCTTTGGGGGAATGCATCCGGCTGCCACAACACAGTTTCGTGGGTTTGGTTTTGGACCTGGTGTGGGTGTGAGGATGGGTAATAATAATGGGTCTGCTGGTGGTTCTAATATTCGGGCTTTGCTTCAGTTGTTACCAGTGATTTTTATTGTGTTGTTGAGCTTTTTGCCATCTTCAGAGCCTATCTACAGTCTTTCGAGAGGGTATCCATATGAACATCGGATTACCACTCAAAAGGGTGTTAATTTTTATGTGAAGTCAACAAAATTTGAGCAGGATTACCCTTCTGGTAGCAACGAACGTGGGGAACTTGAGTTAGGGATTGAAAGGGAATACTTCTCAATTCTTACTCGCAATTGCCAGCTTGAGATGCAGCGGCTTCAATGGGGTTTCATTAAGGAAGCGCCTCATTGTGATGCTTTAAAGCAGTTTCAGACAGTGGCTTGATGCCTTGTTTCAAGGTATAGTTTCTTAATCCCTTGTCTTCCCCATTTTTTCTTAATTAACTCAAACTAATGTGTCTTCTTAGAGCTTTACATTCTATATTTACTTGAAGTGTTGGTCAACTATATGCGATGTTTGATACGTTTCTTTTTGGTTTCTTAAGCTTGCAGCTTGGAATGTAAAGACTAAATATATTATTTGAGAGATACTGTGCATTTGATTTGAGTAATAACTAGATGTGTATTTTTTATGTTTACATTCTTTACATTAGAGTGGACGTGCATGTAGTTTCCATATTGTTTTCAGGCATATATCTGTACATGTCTCTTTGTGCATGAGCAGTGTCAGGATTTTTGCAACTATGGCAGGAATATCCTCACTTTTATTTAGGATTTAACAGTTTATATCATAAAGGAAACTAAAAGGTAGGCTGCCTTGAGTTCTTAGTTAGATCTTACCCGGGCAAGGCTGAGCAGAACAGACAGCCACACTAAAGTGTCTGTTTTACTCTGAAACCTTGGACCTAAATGCGAAGAAGCGACTTTTTTTCCTTCTTAGTTCTCAATAATAAGAGTAAATTAGTAAGAAAAGAAATTAGATTTTGGTACATTAGTTGAGCGAAAATTGTGAATTGTCTAGGTTTACTTGTTATTGCTTTTGTTTTCCTTGTTCCACCATAACCCTTGATTATGTTACTGGCTTACAGGTTGTAGTTGTCTCAAACAAATTAAGTTTAAGTTTCTGCAGCACAGTATGTGGATTTTAGAAGTGTTTTGAACAAATGAAACTCAGTCAGACTGACATAATTTTTAGATGTCGTGGTTGTCTGTATAGACATATTCTGTGTGAGTTCGTGAGCATATCTGTTTGTTTGAGGGAAGGAGAAGGGGCTGGCCTGTCTGCCAGGGGTGGGGATTGAGAGTTGGAGACCTTTACCTTTAGTGAGTGGTAAAGATAAGAGCTTCCTTGCCAACTATGTAGATGGGAAAAAAGTTCTCTATGGATACTACTTTGCATAACACGGATGGAAGTTTTTACACGTATGTTGTTAATCATTTTATATCTACCTTTTCGTTCAGTCTTCTTGCTATCTAAACAGAACATCATTCCATTTATATATATTTATTTATTTGAAGTCCTATGCTTAAGAATTTAAATTTTTCTTCAGAGATCTGGTTAGTGATATTAGACTTTTTGCTTTAAAAAAATTCTTCAATTTCTAACCTTTTGTCAATCTTCATCCCTTTATGCTTGGAGAAAACTGTACTCTTTCTTTTCTCCATCATTTGTTTGTGATGCATATAGTTTCATTGCTATTATTTCTTTCCATATACTTGGCGATGATAGGTTGCAATCCCCATCATATAGCAAAGCTTTCTCCTGGCTTCATTTACTAAAAGGGAAGGGTTGAACTTTCGAGTTGTCCGCAGGGGAGGCTACGTGAGTTTTTTCTTTATATAAATTCTATATATGTTTAATCAAGCATTTTGTTCCAGGCGAAGCTAGGACATATTTCTTTAGTTCCTTTATATTTTGGGTGTTCGCCTGGAAATTCAATTATTTGAAAATTGAACTAAAAGGTGGTAAATGATACTGTTAGTCATCAAATCTGTTGCTTATGTTTCCATATTTGAAATCATGTTTTAAGTTACAAGAGCCTTTAGGCCTTTAAGGGACATTTTACTTCAATCATTTAGAGTTTTCACGTAATTGCTATTGTAGTCCTGTGGAAATATGATCAATTAAAAAGAGGGTAAAACTTAAAATAGTTTTCGTTTTCTTATGACACTATACTAGTTATAATTCAGTTGGATGATTATTCACAACCTTAGTCCTTATATACGCCTTCCAAAGTGTTTCCCTACAGCAATACTCGCTCCATTCCATTTTATAAGACAATTTTTTTAGTGGCACAAGTTTAAAAAAATTGGCATTCAAGTGTTAAAAAAGCTAAAACTTTCCAACTTTACCCTTATTAAATTATAGGGTATTACATTCAAGCGTGGAGTGTTTTATCAGGATATGTGCAAGTCAAATAAAACATGATTTTTATTTTTCTTGGAAAACTATGTGTGGGACTCATTATGTTTTCATGCTAAGAGCATTTAAGTGGAGTTTGAATGGTATTTTACTCTGCATTTTGTAACTTTGTCATTTTTTCGGGAGATCCCGAAAAAGGAATTTACTTAAAAAATGGGACGGAGGTTTGGACGACTAACAAAGGAAGCACATGCTTAAAATCTACATTGTTTCTTGTTGCAGATTGTGTGGTTCGAGCACCAATTTCAAGTATTTCTCTTTTTGAAGAATTTATCCGGCAATTTAGAATACGTGCAGAAGAGATGAAGGAATGCATGTGGTTCATTTTGCAGTAATTTTTGTTAGATCTGAAGCTCACAGTATAGCCTGTATTCTGGTGGTACAAATTTCTGCTGATGTGCACAAAAGTTTCTTTATAAACTCGGGTTGCAATTGCTTCTGCCGTTGGCATGCCCGTCAATGTGTGTACTAGCACAACAATATAAGGTTACATTTTGAGTTATACGATATGAATGTCTTTTGACATTTAGCTTCCATGTATTTGATCTTATCGTATGTTGCACATTGATTTATTGCAGTAGGTATGTAGATAATATTTTTAGTTAAGTTGTTCATTATGAGGTTTGGCTAGTTCAAAGTTAAAACAAGGCCATTGGATGGGAAATTTTTGATTCCCCATTCTACGACGACTCATTTCTATAATTGTATATGTTGTTAGGAAATATGTAATCAGGTCCAGTAGCCATCAGTTGACCAAGAGTTGGAGACAAATTTCAGGCCGATGCTTTTGCAGGTTTTGAGTTTTATTCCTTGTAGATTTATAGCAAGAGTTTAAATGCACTTTGTACCCTTCACTTTATCCTCGTTTTGCACTTTCTTAATGAATAGAAACTTGCCTTTGATGGGTTTACAAAAGAACAATAAGAAAGAAGTATTTTTCTTTGAATATTGGAAGATAAGGAAATCTAATCAGGTTAAAGAACATGTACAAGGCAATTTGTATGGGATGAATTTTGTGGAAGCAGTAAAAAATAAATAGAAGCAATACATTGCGAATGTATTGACAATAATAACTTGATTTAAACTGGGGGGTTCACTTCTTTCTGAAATGAAAAATTGAAAGAAATAACAAGGGATTTGGTTCTAGTAACTTATCTCAACGCTCCATTTAATATATATATATATATATGTATGGGGTTCTACAACAACCGGTTGCTGTGGAGCAATTCTTTTTTGGCCTGTTGATTTTTTTTTGCTCTAGTCGAAATTTCAACAGGCTAAAAAAAGGTTAGCAACCGGTTGTTGTGGATGAAAGCCTATATGTATATATATCCCTCTAAAGCCCCTTCTTTTCACTGTTTAAAGATACTAAATCCTAGCCGAACCTAACCACCTCACAGACTGAGACTGGCACAACTCAATGGTACTCTTCCTTGGCTTGAATTTTTAACTTCTGATTTTAATTCCTTTTTGAGATTGGTCCATATGTATATATATAATCTGTTGTATGTATAAATTAAAAATTTGCAGACAACCGGGGAGGGGAAGCATTACATATCCACACAGCTTACAATAACAATACTAGATCTTGTCCAACAAGCTGCGAATTACAAACAGCTCAAAAAGGGTGCGGTGCGAATGAAGGTATTTTTTTTTAATTTTAATTTTATTACAACTTGTATTTTATTTGCAATTTAATACTCCTACCTACATTCTAGCTAGTTTCTCTGATTTCTGTATCACTACAGCAACAAAAAACCACCCTGAACAGAGGTATACATATCTGAGTTTGTGGTAATGGCAGCTGACACTGAGCCCCTTGAAATCCTCTTCCATCCTTCCCCTCCTTGCTGAAGATAAGGTATTTTACCCCCCCAAAAAAAAAAAAAAAAATAAAATAAAATAAATAAATTATGTTATATACCAGTTTTCTTTCTTTTCAAAATACTCTCTTATGGAGTTTACATTTCTCTGCATTTACTAAATAAATAAATGCTGAGAAAATGAGAGAAAACCATACTATTTTCTGTTTTCATACGACTCTTTATTTAACTCATGCTAAAAACTGGTTTGGTTTGACTTTTTCGTCGGTTAAATTGATCATTTTAGTAATTAAAATTCATACTATTAGCTTATGCTAAATATTATTCACTTATTTATTTTAATGATGGTTAAATTCGCAACCACTATGTATGTAGCTAAATAAGTCTGAACTCTTTCCAGAAAAATCCCGAAGTAAATAGTAGTATTTTCATTGTCTATTGCAGAATGTGCCGTATGTATGTGTTTGTCCCATCAATGCAAGCACTTGGTCGAGCATGCGGAGTCACAAGACCTGTAATTTCATGTTCTGTCACAAGCAACGAGCAACTCCAAGGTATGTTCTGTCTTGTTTCTTGTTTTTTAATTTGCAGAGTATTATTATTAAGCTTCTTTCAACAGGATATTGAGCTATGAATTTCCTTCTGAAACACAGGATGCCATTGAGAAGCTCTTGATCTAGGAAACCAAGCTAGGTGGATCGCTGAAGTCGATCATCAGAGGCTTTGACTGACTGAGAAAGAAGTTGTACTTGCCAATGAAATTTTAGTTTTGTTTTCCTTTAGAATTTGTAGCACGTATTTTTTTATAGATGGATTAATCATAGCTGACCTTTTTGGTGTTGCTGTTTATGATAATTGGTATGCTCTGAATGCTGCTGTTTATTTTCAACTCACTTGAAATCAACTGCATTATTACCTGTTGTGCACTTGAATATCACTTGGGGCCGGCCAGCCAAATAACATGCAACAAGTGTGGCACTGCGAATTGATCTGCAGGACTCATACTAACTGTTCCAAACTCTTTGATGAACATGTATTGTATTGAAGACTTACCAAAAGTAAGTCGCTGCATCGAATACAATCCCACTTGAATTCATCCGAGAAGCAAACCTCAATGCATGTTTTACATTTTCAAAACCTGAAAAGTATAGTATTCCTTCCATGAAACAACATCAGGGTTGTTTAGATTTTAGAAAATTAATAAACTGCCCAGATTTACAATACATGTAAGAATTTGGAACAGGTAAGTGAAATAAGCCCAGAGGCAAGTGCAAAGCCGTGGATTTGGCACCTGAATTTCACGGAAATTACAACTTGATCAAGACCCAACTGAAGCTGTTTATTAAAAATGTCAAGAGCTTCAAAAATGACGGTTTTTATTTACCCATGTGAACATGGAATGATGAACAGATATATATTGTTTGGATGAGGAAATTTATCAACAATTGGTTAGCGTGTTGAAACGAGTGGAACCTCTTGGTTAGTTGTAGGAGAGGGAATTGAAATGGGAAATAGTATTTTCACATTTGTTTTTGATATTTCTACATGATTCTCTTTCACATTCTATTTTATACTCGTATGAAAAAAGACCATGTAAAAATATAAAGAACACACATTTCCTTTTTAAATTCAGTTGGTGAGTAATCATGACAACATAAGAGATGACAGTTCAAATCTAAAATATAGACAGTCAAATGGGGGGACTAATGGATCACAAGAAATATAGTTTGCTTACTTTAAAATCCTATTTTACTAATGGGATACATGCATAAAAAATAATGTGTTAAAAATTTAAAGAGAGGGGATAATGGAGATTATATCGTCCTTAACAACACATTATTTTAATTATCTTGATTTGTTCTGAGGTCTTTATTTATTAGAAAGTAAAATAATTTGTTAAGTACCCAGAAATCAAAGTAACAAGCATTTATGAGAGCGTTGAGGTTAAAGGTTGATACTCAGAGATTAGTTAAAAGAAGATTATGTTAAAGTTTTGGTTCCTCAATGCTGATATTGGTCCCAGCTTGCTTTGACATAAATTAATGTTGAAAATTGGGCCACGAAGTCAAAGATGAAGCATTGAGCAAAAATTATCCATCATTAGAAATGTGATGCTTCTTTACTTGTCCGACAGTAGTAATAGATAAGTTTCTGCAGCAGCAGCAACCCATAGCAGCACTGTGCAGTGGGAGTGGCCTGGAAAGAAACTCAAATACTATAAACCATCTTCAAGATACTTACTTGTGTCTGAAAAATATCTCGATATATTTGAGTAGGAAAAATAGAAATTACTTCTAGGAAAACCCTAGCCTTGTAATCTGTAATCTGTTGATTAGGAGGCACCACTTGCTTATTGTCTAAAATAATCTTTGGTGCTCATATTTTGACAAAGATCAAATATACCTAATATCAGCATTGATACATAAAGTTTGTTTGTACAATATAGCTTGATTTTCTTGCTTACATGCCACTGAGTTGAGGATCAAATCTCATTAAAAAGATGAATCCTCTTTTACGGACATATGTCCACTATAAAAGGAACCATAAGCCTAATTTATTGGTAAGTAAGCTTGTTTATTCTTATAGGTTTGAACACGTAAGCGTATAGAAAATATTGGATACTTGAATCCAGTTTTACAAACCAAATATATATTCCTTATTTTATTATTAATCCCCTGTTTCCCTGTTCTATAGTCTATACGTTGTAAATCACTTTTTGTTTTCGTTTTGTGGTGTAATGCGCCTGTCATTATGTAAGGAACTAGCTTAATTAGTTCAATACCTTAACAGCTGAAATGGGACAAGTCTCAGTAATTGGAGTATTATGAACAGAGAATACAGAATTCATATAGGAAAGAGAGATCTCAGAGAGGAAAAGGGGAGGAAGATTAGAAGAATAGAGAGAAGGAATATTCATTCAAAAATTCAACAGATCCAATACATCAATGCTTGCACCCTTATACTCAGCACACGCACCTGACAACAGATTCCATAACAGAATTGTAATAGGAAAAGACTAACAAGACCTCAACTATAGACCAAGACTAAACTACCCTTGCCTTACTATAACAGTCACCTAACTAAAATTATTAATAAAAGCGCTCTTAAACTAAGATAAAAGCGGGATCCGCACAAGGAATTGCTTTACAATCCCTTCCTCTTGACAAAGATTCTTGTCCTCAAGGATGGAAGTGGGGAAATCTGTTGTGGAAAATGTCCTAGTCCTCCCAAGTTGCATCAGAAGGAAGTGTGTTAGACCATTGCACTAACACTTCTACAGCTGCATCATTGTTTCTTTTAACCATCTTCCTATCGATATGGCCCTGAGTTCCACCAAAAATTGCCCTTGATCATTGGTGAAGGTAGTGTGGGAAATTTGGAAGAATTTATTCTAATACATTTTTTTAATAAGGAGACATGAAACACTGGGTGTATCTTAGCATTCCCTGGAAGCTGTAATTTATAAGCCACATTGCCAATTTTCTCCAATACCATAAAAAGCCCAAAGTACTTAGGACTTAATTTCCCAAATCTGGTGTGTGTTACACTGGTTTGCTGATATGGTTTAATCCTTAAGTAAACCAAATCTCCCACTATAAAAGACATCTCAGATCTTGCTTTGTCAGCATAATGTTTTATCCTAGCTTGAGTTTCAATCAAATTCTGTTTGAGCAACCGCAGAGAATCAGTTTTGTCCTTGCAAAAACTTCTAGTGAGGGGATCATGTACTCTTCCTTGTTGATGAAAATTAAAATATGGGGGTTTATAACCATAAAGGGCTTCAAATGGTGAAGTTTTTAACCCACAGTGATGGTGGGTGTTATACCACCATTCTGCCATAGAAATCCAGTTAGTCCACTCCATTGGTTTTTGTGTCACCATACACCTCAAATAACATTCTAACATTTGGTTCAATCGTTCAGTTTGTCCATCCGATTGTGGGTGATAAGCCGAGCTCAAGTGCAGTTTAGTTCCCACCAACTTGAACAAAGATTGCCAAAACAAGCTAATAAAATTTTTGTCTCTATCAGAGATAATTGTAGAGGGAAAACCATGCAGCCTATAAATCTGAGCAACATAGATATGAGCCAGGTCTTGAGTTGTGAAAGGATGCTTGATTGTGATGATGTGAGCATACTTGGCAAGCCTATCCACCACTACCCAAATAGCAGTGTAACCTTTAGAGTTAGACAACCCCTCTATAAAGTCCATAGAAATGTCTGTCCAAGGAATTTCAGGTACAACTATTGGTTGAAGAAGACCAGGATTGGCCACTGTCTCATGCTTCTGTTTTTGACATACATCACAACCCTTTACCCATTGGGTTACATGATTATAAACTTGACCGAAAGAAAATACTTGCTGATTCTTTCATAGGTCCCTCTTATGCCTGAATGACGCCCTAAAGGTGAAGCATGAAATTCTGTTAGTAGTTTATTTCTGAGTACCTGATTAGGTCCCACCACCAGTTTATCCTTAAATTTTAGTCTGTCATTCTTATAGGAATAACCTGGTAGAGCTTTAGGATCCATGATTAATTGAGTTATCAAATCCCTAAGGCCATTATCATCCTCCCAAGTAGTAGCTAGTTCTGAGATCCATTGAGGAATAGATGCAGATATGGCCGAGTAATAAGAATGGTTATAATCCTCACCTACTGGTTTGGATAAGCAGTCTGCTACCACATTTTCTTTTCCCTTTTTATATATAATCTCATAATCCAAACCTAGAAGCTTGGTGATCCATTTTTGTTGGTTCATAGTAGAGACTCTTTGGTCTAATAAATATTTCAAGCTTTGATGATCAGTCTTTATGTGAACCTTATTCCCCAGTATATAGTGTCTCCATTTGCTTACAACATGCACTAGAGACATAAGCTCCTTCTCATAAGTAGACCATCCCAAATGCTTGGGAGCTATGGTTTTACTCATGAAAGCTATTGGCCTGCCCTGTTGCATGAGGATTGCTCCTAGTCCAGAGTATGAGGCATCAGCTTCTATCACAAAAGGTCTTGAGAAGTCTGGCATTGCTAGTACTGGAGACTTGGTCATTGCCTCTTTAAGAGCCAAGAAAGCTTCTGTGGCCATTGGAGTCCAAATGAATTTGTCTTTCTTTAATAACTCAGTTAGAGGCCTACTTATGGCTCCATAATTTCTTACGAATTTCCTATAGTAACCTGTTAAGCCCAAGAATCCTCTTAAACTTTTAAGATTTTGTGGTTGGGGACATTTGACCATACATTCTATCTTGTTTGGATCAGTTGAGACTCCTTCATGAGATATGATGTGGCCAAGATACTTGACCTGTTCCATTCCAAAAGTGCACTTACTTCTTTTAGCATACAACTGATTAGTCTCCAGTAATTGTAATGTCATTTTAAGGTGGCTCATGTGGTCTTCCCATGTCTTGTTGTACACTAATATGTCATCAAAGAAAACCAGAATGAACTTTCTGAGGAAGGGTTTAAATACTTCATTCATGAGAGACTGGAAAGTTGCTGGTGCATTTGTGAGGCCAAATGGCATAACCAAGAATTCAAAGTGGCCTGAATGAGTCCTAAATGCAGTCTTTTGTATATCAGATTCATGCACTCGTATTTGGTGATAACCAGATCTCAAATCCAACTTTGAAAACCACTTAGCTCCATGCAGTTCATCTAATAGTTCATCAATGGCAGGGATGGGAAATTTATCCTTAACAGTTTTCTCATTTAAGGATCTATAATCTGCACACATCCTCCATGTACCATCATATTTTTTGACTAGCAGAACTGGAAAAACATATGGGCTGTTGCTTGGTTGTATGACACCAGTCTGCAACATCTCATTAACAATTTTCTCAATTTCCTCTTTTTGCACATGAGGATATCTGTAAGGCCTCAGGTTTACAGGTTGACTTCCTTCTTTCAAGTTGATGTGATGATTATGATTCCTATTAGGGGGTAATTGTTTAGGTTCTTGGAAGACCTTAGTAAATTCTTCAAGCAGTGCATCTAACTCATGATCTTTTGGGCTTTCATAGTTTCTTTTTCCTCCACAGTCATCCTTGTTGCTAGTAGTGTCATCCTTAACCTGGTTATCATAAGCCATTCCAAATAAATACCCAAAATACCCATGTGTGGTGGTATTAAGGATGTTGTTGAATTCTCCAGAGGACATGACTTGAACAATGGGAATCACAGAATCAGATTCACCTTGCAACACCACTGACTTGCCATTTTTGATGAAGGATAGTGTTAACTCCTTGAAATCAAATGTGATAGGATTAAAATTCCTTAACCACTGTACTCCCAAAACAGCATCAATCCCACCCAAGGGTAAGATCTTAAAATCATTGCTAAACTCCTCTCCTTGTGCTGTCCAATGAAGGCCCACACATTCCTGATTACTATTCACCTTGAATCCATCAACTACAAACACAATTATTGGTTTGGTAGACT